>MU129129.1:7608-66644 GCA_014904985.1 Hydnum rufescens UP504
ACCACACACCTGCCATTGCGGGTGTGTGGTCACAAGGTGAGTGTTTTTTAGTAGATACAATGGCGCAAAAAAGAGCAGCGAAAGCTGCTCTTTTTGCATTGCTTTGAATTTTTATGCTAATGATTCATTTATTATTCTAGGTTGACTTGTCCAGGGTATGATGGAAGCCCATGAAACAACAAGGGATCAGATGGCAATGTGACACACAGCAATGCGACATGTGCCAACGCAACATGCGCTAGCACAACACACACCAACGCAACACACACCAACGCAACACACACCAACGCAACACACACCAATGCAACACACACCAACGCAACACACACCAACGCAACACACACCAACGCAACACACACCAACGCAACACACACAACGCAACACACACAACACAACACACAACAGCACACAACCAACGCAACACACACCAACGCAACACACACCAACGCAACACACACCAACGCAACACACACCAACGCAACACACACCAACGCAACACACACCAACGCAACACACACCAACGCAACACACACCAACGCAACACACACCAACGCAACACACACCAACGCAACACACACCAACGCCCAACGCAACACACCAACGCAACACACACCAACACACACCAACGCAACACACACCAACGCAACACACACCAACGCAACACACACCAACACGGCATGTGCCAACACAGCCAACACGACACGCACCAACACGCCAAATGAGGACCCCAGGTACCACACACCCACCGCGGTGGGTGTGGTACTATTCAAGGTGAGTCCCGCCCCCCAGTACCTGCACCCGCGCAAAAAGAGCAGCTTTCACTGCTCTTTTTGCATGGTGTTTAACTTTTAACTAACATATAACATTGTATTGTAGGTCATCCCTTCCCACGCGAACAAATGCGGACACAAAAACCCCAGCAGCCCCACCTGTCCACACCCAAACAATGGGGATCCATGCAAACCGCCCTACAAACGAGCCCGGAGTACATGGCCCCAGTACCCCGCACCCGCCACAGCAGGTGCGGGGTACTACAAGGTTAGTTTTATTTTTTTGTTTTATTTTTTATTCTTGTGGCGCAAAAAGAGCAGCGTGAGCTGCTCTTTTTGCACTGCATTGATGTCTAACTAACTTAATATTGGTTTCTTTAGATCCTAGACTAGAACCTGAGCCCAGCCCACCATGAATCCATGAACACACCGCGAACAAAAGCCACGAACAACCCATGAATGGGGCCTTCGACAATGCCCCCTCGAGGGACCGGAGCCCAGGCCCCCAACATGGGTGGATGAGCCACACACCCGCTGTGGCAGGTGTGTGGCCATATAAGGTATATGGTTTTAATAGCTACAACCACGCAAGAAGAGCAGCAGTCGCTGCTCTTCTTGCGTGAGTTTTAATTTTTAATTAACATATTTACTATTCTAGGTTAAGATGTCCCACCCCAATGCACAAAGATACACAGCCACGAGCCCAAACCCGCGGATGCCAGGACCCCAACGAAACCCGCGCCCGGTTACACACGAACAAATGAAGGACAACAAATGAAAACCTGCTCCCTCGAGGGAGCGCACAAATGGAACTGGCCCCGACTGGGGCATATGAACCCCACCTGCTGCGGCGGGTGTGGTGGTATATGCAGGTGCATGACCCGCAGGAACCATGCCCCCCCCCCCCCCCCCTGTGGTGGCAGACCCTGGGGGGATAATATGTATATAATAATAGTAGTGTTAATAATAATAATAAATAATCTAGCACAGCCATGGATTGGCCAACAGATGGCCCAAAAACTGAATTGAAATTGCCCAATTTTGGCCATAAGGTCTGGGGACCTATTAGGTACCATTTTCTGCCCAAAAGTGGTACCTAAATAGGTCCCCCCCCGTGACTGACCAGCCTGGATTGATCTAGGTGCCCTCTCCCAGCATGAAAACCCCCACACAAAAAAGGGACATGTGCAGCCACCCAAAACCTGCAAACCAATCCAAGGACCCATGACCACAGTGCAAAAAATGAGTACCACACACCCGCTTCAGCAGGTGTGTGGTAATTTTAAGGTGAGTACAACCACACAAGAGGAGCAGCATATACTGCTCCTTTTGCATGGCTTTTCTTGTTTTTTTTAACTAATGTATTATTATTATTTTAGTTTGTCATCTGGACCCAACACCCATGACACCGCTGAATGAACATGAGAGAACAACAACCAACCCACCAACAGCAATGAGTCAAAACCACAATGCAAGCCCAGATGAACCCCACACCCACTTTGGCAGGTGTGGTAATCTTTAAGGTAAGTATATACATACATGTCCAACTATGCAAAAGGAGCAGCAGGGGCTGCTCCTTTTGCCAAGTTTCTCTTTTTTTTTAACTAACTTATTATTTATTATCATAGGTATTCTTCTGAACCCACATCCCCCAACTGAAGCTACAACCCCACCAAGTGAAAACACATGACCACAGGTGAGGGGGAACCCCAACAGTGAAGTGTGAAACAACATCCCCAGTACCACACCCACCCAAGTGGGTGTGTTAGATAGTTTTTTTTTTTGGTTTAATTTTTATAGACAGTACCACATGCCCACCCAAGCAGGCATGTGGTATGTTTTTTGTGAATTTTAAATAAATAAATAAATAAATAAATAAACAAGTCAATAAAAACAAAACACAGGACTGAAACCCCACTGACCCCAGGGAGCATATGTGATAATAAATAAATAAATATAAATGGAACACATTATCCCCAATAAGCCTGTATGGCCTGCTGCAAGTCTGAGACTCTTAAGTCCCAGTTTTGGCCAATTCTCGGCCATTTCAGCCAATTCTGGGCCAGGAGGTGAAATCATAAAAATGGCCATTTCGGCCGGAATAGTGATGGGACCTACTTAGGTACCATTATCTGCCCTGGAAGTGGTACCTAACTAGGTAGGCTTAGATGACTGACCAAGGTGGAACAATCTGCCATTCTCCTGAGTCTCCCTCAGCAGTCTGAAGTTAGTGAGGAGGGGTGAGGCCACAGGAAAAAGAAGATCTGGGATCTAATGTATGATACAAGGTCATGGAATTGAGCAGCAGTATTGTTCTTATTAGTACATTTTTCTGCATTTGGATTGCCCCTAAAGAGCTCAGACACTCTTGCAGGGCCTCCACCTTCATTCTGTAGGGTAATTTTCCGGTATCTTGCCTCATCTGTGACATAGTTCGGAAGCCAGTTCACGGCCCCCTGTGACATGTGACAATCACGGATTTCCAGTTCAGTTCACACAGCCGTGTGACGCGTGACTGAACTCGAAATAGTACAGTATGTGCGCACACACAGCGGCATCCGGGCCGCCGCACACTCAAATTTGCGGACTGACACACACACAGCGAAAACTTGTGCGACACTCGGGCCGCCATAAATAAGTCGCTCCGCCCACTCACCGCACCCACTCGCAAATTTTTTTCTTCCACGCTCTGTACTGTAGTTGCCTAAGTAGATTCCAAGCTAACATTTCAAAATCAGAAATCCAACTAATCCATTCAGTTGGGATCGCGACTCGACAGCTCGAGCCGACTTCGGGCCGAGTCCCAGGCAACACTGCATTCAGCATTCAGCATTAGGCATTGCCGAATGCGCGGATCGGCTGGGAGACTGGACTCGGACTGGACGGGACTGGACTCCGAAGATTCGGCAACTGCCATCACTCAATATTGCCCCCAGCCAACCAGAACATAAGCCTCACGCGATGTCCTCAGACATTCTAATTGGGTCTACGAAACTATTATCAAGTTTCTCACGCACTTCCCCTCTCCTAGTCGGCAAGACTGCCTTTCTGCCATTGCAAGCAAGGCTCTAGGATGAGGCTGTTGATGCCGATGCTGTCTTCTCTGGTCTTGTGAACCAGGATATATCCAGATGAGAATCGTTTCATATCAAGGAGTCACATTCTGGTCACATTCTAGCCACTCTGCTTACTCAATATCCCATGAACCATCTCATTGCGTGCGCTGGTGGCACCGTCCCTAAAATTCTCAAAGGATTCACAAAGTCATCCATGTCCTGCGAGAAAAGGACGTTGTCTCAATGTCTCGAGGAAAACACCACTATATTCCCTGCTTACCCCCAGTCTACTGCTGCTGTGGTTTGGATTGGAGAATTTATACAGAAACTGGCCGGTCCTCTCACAAGCTTCTCTCTCTGTCTGTTGTACCGTTCGGAATCATCCCCATCATCTAACGCTCTGTTTCTGGGGCCTGTCAGGTGTTCTTTTCTTTGCCCACCCCGCCCACAGTCTCCACACCAATCACGTCGTCGTTAGTCCAGGAGCCCCAAGAACTTACCTTCTTGGCCTTGCCTTCCCCGACATTACACCGCTGTCCCCATCATCGATGAGATGCCGATCGGGACTGTGTGGAACTGAGGATTGACCCTTTGGTGCGTCAGCCTCACCCACCCATTCACCCATCGGGACTGAGGTCTTGAAAGAAATTGCGCAGGCAGATTTCGGGAGCCCCACGATCACGAACCCGTTCAAGATGGGCACCCTGGACCGCTGCCGCCGCGTATCACACCACACGCACGGCTCCCCAGAGCCATCAACACGGCCATCCCAATGTGGGGTGGGGGTGCTCATGGCCGAGAATAGTGCCCGGGTGGTACACAATTCGGACATGCATTGCACACTGCCTCACACCCGACTGCATTTGTCATCTATGGAGGAGGGGGTGTGAGCAGCACCATACCAGCTTGGTCTATCCCAGGAAATAAGACAAGCATGTACTGACCAGTATTGACTACTACAAACCCTAATGGGGATCGGTAATCGATCCCGCTTCGGTGGAAATGAACTTGGGCGGTAGTTTGTTCATAAATCAAAAATACAGTCCCTACTGCTTGATATACGTATCTTTTTAGGTATAGTTTAAAGTAAGTCTCATGGAAAAATCGCGTAGACTCCTCGCTTCAGAAAGCTGTTTCAGAAGCTGACTAAGCGCCTCTGCGAATTGAATTCGGAGATGATTGAATAGGTTAATTGAATGGATAATCCCGGCCTTTATGCAAGATAAGTGCGCCTTCGGATTCCATGCACCTTTATTTCCCGGGATATGGCGCATCGGTAACCCTACTTTTGACTTTTTGTTCTGAAGGGTTTCGGATGGCCTTTTCCTAATGCGTTCGTCACAGCCAAGTTGTGGCCCGCCGTGGCCCAGAGGTGCCGAAATTGGTGGCAACCCTGGTTTTAACCTCAAGGTGTCGAAGCCACTTTTTCCCTATAAGATGATTCGTCAACTCATTTAGACACCTGATCCCCTAAATATGAATATAATGAATACCTGGCGCTTCCGAGGTCCATCGCTCAGTGAACGCTTGGTCAGTCTGATTGTCTAGTACCCAAATGTTCTCTGTTGGGTCGGGTGCTTGTGGCTGTGTGGAAACTATTGCTCCGAATGGCGGAAACCTATCTGTCTTACGCGCCGGTGAGGGGGTGAAAGTAGGGGCTGAGGACTTTCTCCAAGTGTCGCGCTTCCTGTTCCGCACATCTCTAACAGCAGACTAACCAGCGTAAATGCCATCGGATGGTATATTTTTCCACTATTCATGCGAGACAGTGTAAGTAATACAGGCAAATTTCGCTAATACGCTGCTCGTTGAGCTGGAAAACTACAATTACAAACATTGGTGTGACAGGTCAAAACGGAAAGACTCAGAATCGTACGAATGAGGCGGGATGTGCTTTGAAAGGATACGTTGATCACTCTACAGGCCGGTCGAGCTCCAGGACCTAGGCTGCACGACGCTGGCGACCGCTGAGGAGGTAGACCGCAGCACGCAGCTCCAGGAGGGGATCGTCCGATGGTTCGATCCCCTGTACTCGCGGGATTGGATCGAAAATGATGTTTTTCTGTTCCTGAGCGTCGTCCTCGACAAACGCATCCAAGGTGAACGTTCCTAGATCCAACACTTGGCGAGTTTCGGGCCACGAGACGGTTACATCGTCAAGCGTATCTCCGTCCTCCGCAATTTGCGCCAAAAGTTGGAAAGACACAGGACCTTGGCTGATACGCGTATTGATTTCGTTGAACAGGAAATCAGGGTCCTTGGCCACCGTCGCATCAACGTCGAGGTGGTCTGCGCCCGCATCAGGCGCAAAACGATAGCGAGCGAACTGTTCATTTCCGTCGTTGTTGGTAAATTTGTACGCATGAACACCAAAGTAGTTTTCGCGCGCGAAGCTCGACGGGGACGGTTTTGGAGTCTGGACGAATCGAAGGGCGGCAGGATGTGCAGCAAGGAACTTTTCGCGGGGAGATGGAGAGGGACCGCCCGGTGGAGACGCTGCGGAAGCATGGAGGAACTCGAGAAACTCTTCCCCAGTGCGAGCGAGGAAGCTATTAACAGAATGGCTGATAATATCGGTGTGTACACGGCTCCAAGATGGAATCGGATGGAAAGAGAGCGAGGATTGGCGGCGGGATTGGTGTCGGAGATGAGGGGAAGACCCGTCGCGTCGGAGAAACGCACAGTCACGGGGATAGATGATTGATTGAAATGCGGTGCGCTGGAGAGTGTAGCAGCAAAAGAGGAAGGGACGAAGGTGCCTGTGAGCAACACTCCTCGGGCATGGTTAGGACGAAAGCCTGGATGTTTCCCAAACAGGGTCTGGAATCCGGCGATCAGGTCTTCACTCAAGGCGATGAGGTTCTCGTCGGCGGGGAGAGGCATGGCGGCTTGGGGATGAGGCCTTGGAGATCAACCCTACTTATACCCTTCGTTTATGCCTAAACGGAACGAGCTGTCTAATTGGCAAATAACCATATTGCAGCAGAAGCCACGGCTGATTCACATCCCTGATATCGGCTCTGGCTTGTCAATGATGGATATGACGGATCTAGAGCGGAGTGACTTCTCCTACAGTACAGTAATACCACCAAGACACATCGCGCAGCAATTCGCACCTTTTGATAGAGACTGTCACACAATCGACAGGCTAAATGTAGTGTTCTCTCCAATACCAGCCTAAGCAGCCTTGTCTCGGTTTACTGTAAGCGGGAAGGTTCTCCAGATAAGATTTAATCGCCCTTGTTTTCTGAAATCTGTCAGACAAGCTGGTGCCTATTCCCTGTTACATCACTGAATTTCATAAACATAGATCATTTGGGTCCGAAATGATTTGTGCCTACGACTTAGCAATCAAATTTAATCAGGGGTATTTGAAATGCCCATTTCGGCAGCTCGGCGGCGGGTATCCCCGTGAGGCTCCAGCGCAGCGAATGGCGTGCGGGGTGTCCCCGCAATATGTACCTGACTTATATACATAAAAATGTATGGATAAATGTGGTAACTGAAGTCTTCGCGGGGTGACTATTCGGAGTTCGTGAGAAAATTTCCCTGAGCTCGGTGCGAGGCACAAGTACCTAGCTCCCCTGTCCAATAAGTCGCTCAGTCCACTCACCGCACCCGCCCTCGCACCACGCGCACTCACAAAATTTTCCACCGCCCTCCTCCCTTTTTATTGCATAAAGACATTGTGTCGCTGATCCTGGGTGAGTAGTTTTATTGCCTCAGCCTCTTCCACGCTCCGTAGTTGCCGAAGTAGATTCCAAGAAGCTTTTGGATAAAGAACCTCGTGTGTGTCGCGGAGGTACAACCAGTGGGTATGTACATCAAGTATCTACAATATATATAGTAAAAAGGGGCGGCCATAGGATAGCCGGACAAGCGAGAGGTAGATCCAGCGCACGTGAGAACGTACGCGTAGTCGATAACCGCCATTTCAACAAGCTGACATTCAGCTAGTGTCTGGCGACTCCGCTTGACTCTGCTCTAAAAAACCGCTGTAACTGATACAGAACAGATACCCTTGCATTCTGATGCATGCTGGACTGTGTAGAGGTTCTAGTTGTAGTGCGGTAATCCGGTGAGCGGGAGATACTTTTATGGTAATAAAATCATGTGCTGGGTTTTAGCCCCTGGATACCCCTAGAGGTCGTATGAGGCCCAGCTTCAGACCACGGCAATTTTTGGTCCCGTCAGACATCAGTATTGTAGTTGGAAAAAACTATACATCTTCAGTGGTGGGAAGCCCCGCTGATAGGCTCCAGTGACATCTCTGAGAGAGGCTTGCTTGGTAGTCCATAGTAATTGTAATCCGCGGACTGACAGATTCTGATCTGCAGATTCGGACACCCTTGACATGCCTCCATCCAAACGGATGCCATCCAATCTGTGAGGAGCACTTGTGCTCGGCTACTTATGCTTGGAATCGGCTCAGCGGATCAAGTCGAAATCCAATTAATCCATTCAGTTGGGGATCGGCTCGGTTCGGCTCGACTCGGCTTCGGGCGACTTCCAGGCGACTCGACTCACAGCTCGAGCCAACTTCGGGCCCGAGTCGCAGCAACACTGTTGGAATTGGCGATGGGAGAGCTCTAACGCTCATCGCTTAGTCAGCGTATTCTTCTAGATAGTTCGCGGGATATACCGAAGTTCCCTCAAGTGTTTGCTTGAGCTCTGATCAAAGGCCCTATCTTTCCTCTTGTTGTGCAAATCTGAGTGGCTCCGCACCGATTCTTCAACAAACACTACATTCAGCGGCAGAATTAGGCATTGCCGAATGCGCGACGCCCCACTTTCGGCAACTTCCGCCCATTCCACATTTGGTATGAACGTGAATCGCGATTGTCCTCAGACAAGCCATCCGAGCACCACTAGGATGGCTAGCACTGTGAGATCCTAATTGGGTCTACAAAACTATTATCAAGTTTCTCACGCACTTCCCCTCTCTTAGTCGGCAAGACCGCCCTTTCTGCCGTTGCAAGCAAGGCTCTAGGATGAGGCTGTTGATGCCGATGCTGTCTGTGAAGCAGGATATCTCCAGATGAATTCGTTTCATATCAAGGAGTCACATTCTGGTCACATTCTAGTCACTCTGCTTACTCGATATCCCATGAACCATCTTATTGCATGCGGTGGTGGCACCGTTCCGAAAATTCTCAAAGGATTCACAAAGCCATCCATGTCCTGCGAAAAAAGGACGTTGTCTCAGTGTCTTCGAGGAGAACACCACTATATTCCCTGCTTACTCCCAGTCTACTGCTGCTGTGGTTTGGATTGGAGAGTTTATATAGAAACTGGTCGTCTCACAAGCTTCTCTCCTGTCTGTCGTACCCTTCGGAATCATCCCTATCTAATGCTCTGTTTCTGGGGCCTGTCGGCGTTCTTTTCTTTGCCCCCACCCCGCCCACAGTTTCCACATCAATCACGTCGTCGTTGGTCCAGGAGCTCCAAGAACTTACCTTCTTGGCCTTACCTTCCCCGACATCACACCACTGTCCCCATCATCGATGAGATGCCGATCGATGGGCACTGTGTGGAACTGACGATTGACCCTTTGGTGCGTTTGCCTCACCCACCCATTCACCCATCGGGACTGAGGTCTTGAAAGAAATCGCGCAGCCAGATTTCGGGAGCCCCACGATCACGAACCCGTTCAAGACGGACACCCTGGACCGCTGCCGCCGCGTATCATATCACACGCACCAGCTCACCAGAGCCATCAACACGGTCATCCCAATGCGGGGTGGGGTGCTCATGGCCGAGAATAGTACCCGGGTGGTACACAATTCGGACATGCGTTGCACACTGTCTAACACCCAACTGCACTTGTCATCCCTATGGAGGAAGGGGTGTGAGCAGCACCATACCAGCTTGGTCTATCCCAGGAAACAAGACGAACATGCGCTGACTCAGTATTGACTAGCATTCCTTCACAGCAGAACAATGAAAGGGGATAAAGAGTAGCAAAAATTTATGTTGCATTAGTGGCTTTACCTGCAGTAACTTGCTACTACCTCATTTCTGCATTGTAATCGATGAGCAAGGCTGAGCTTGGTGGGTCTGGCTCGACCGTAACAGCCAAAAAGGACCCAAAAGTGGGCAAAACATCCTGATGCAATGGAGTGGTGGCGCGACTCCGCTATGGCAGATGATAGATTTTTTCACACCACTCTGAAACAATACTGATGCTTTCTTGTTTTCTTAGGCATATCCGGCAGCGGGAGGCCATGATGGGATTGATCGGATGTACTGCTTCCGGCGAGCTTTCATAATCCTTTCATGTCACCATGCCAATCTGTGGGTCCATATTCACCCCTTTAGCCTACATTGAGAAGACAGTTCCAGAGATCAAGGAAAAGAAAGGAAAAATATTAAGTACAAAACTACTGGCGCCCATCCATGTACAATTCAAAATTCATGGTTAAGGGTGGACTCGGGGGCACCGACCAGACTAGATTCATTGATTTCCGATCCACCACGTCTCCCAACAGGATCTTCCGGCCCATCTAATGTGCCGTGCTTTGAGGAGTTACTCTTCTTCTTCTTCTTCTTGTTGATACCAACTCCCATGACGTCTTCGGTTCGCGCGAAACGGTCCTTCTTCCCTGACGATTTCTTCAAATACCGGCTCGACGGTGTAGCTTCTTTAGCGGGGTCGGAATCCGCAGGAATAACGCCATCGGCCAACAGCGCTGCTCGTGCCGGAATCCCGACTAACGATACTTCCCTCTCTCGTCCCTCTACCCTCGGGGTAATAGCCTTCGTCGTCGGGTTTCCAGAGCTGCTGTGCCTTGGAAGGGGCGCCATCGGCACCATCGGGAGGTGCGAACTGGATCGGGAATCTGGCCTGGTTCTACCTCCTGTCTCTCATAGTCACCTGCTGCATTCCGCCCATTGTACCTGGAGGCCCACTCGGAACGTTTCTTGTTCCTTTCTATCTTAGTAGTGTCGACGAGGCCGTAGCGGATCGCCCATTTCGGCGTGCGTGCATGGGTCTTGTTGTTTCGAATGGTCTGTTTATAAAATCCAGATAGTCAGGCACATGGAAGCCGATTTGATCCTCGGAGCTGGGGACAACCTGTATGTAGAAGTTGTGCACATGGCCTAACGCATGGCTATGGTTAAAATGAGAGAGACTACATAGGGATCAAGGCCAGACCTGGTATATAGCCAGCGAGTGTGAGAGGAATATTAATCCAAAAATCACGACCAACGCCAAATCTGGCGGCAACAGCTGTGGCCGAGCATGATCAGGGGCTTCTCCAGTAGGACAAGCCTAGACGAAAGACAGACCAAGGGGAGGGATAAGGGTGCTTAGGACGGCAATGATACTAAACCACCCCCAAGCTTTCTTTTGCTACAAATCGACGACAGTATCAGTGTCAGAATTGAGATTCAGTCGCTCTGTCCACCGACCTTGACGAAAGTAGTATCAACCCCAGCGGCGAGAGCTGTTCGACGGGGTGCCATTAGCCCAGATTTCTCTAGATATGATTCTAATGAATGCTGCGGTCTTTCATGGAGCTGTGCGGACACAGCCGAAAAAGCAATTAACTCCTAACCGCTCACACCTGTCGTGATGCCTGACCTCACCCCTCTGTTGGGTAAGCCAGCAGCCTTGTCGTTTCTCCTCTAATTCTGATATTTCAGCCTCCCTTTCAGGAACTCGTGCCCGTGAGTACATGTAAAAGGTGGCTCGGCCTGCGTTAACCATTTTGTACTCAGAGCGAGGCTTCCTCGGAACTGGTGCGTAATGCTGACCCTCTGGCCAACCACACGGGTTCTCACCGAGGATCCTGTTCTACAGTCGTGCTGCAAGGTATTGTGGTACTGACGATGACTGGGATCTCGTTTGGAAAGGTAGCAGCGCATGTTAACACCGGTAGTAATCGCTTGGTGAGTGTATGCCTTCGGTCTGGGCCCTCGTCAATCTAACATAGTTCTTGACAGTTCCGAACATTGCCATGTTATTTTGCTCTGTTTATCCTCGCCCGTATGTGTGCGATCAAGCGTCTCCTTTTCCCTATCACCTAACTAACGTTCGAAATCGCTCTACTAGAGCTCTTTCATATCATTCTTACCTTCGACGCCGTGCGTCTCCGTGCACTCTTCTTACCCTGGCACCATTGTGTATATTGATGAACCTTGTTCCTAGCTTAATCTTCGCAACATCATCCAGGTGGTTGGGCTCCTTATTTTCCAAGCGTGTCTGACCATCTATGGAGGCATTCAAATCCAAGAGGTGCTTACCGTCTTCGCATCATTCGGGTACCATGTTGCTCATACACGAGGCCTCTGTCCAGACCCGCACAGCATTAGTTCAGACACCTGGCGCAGATTGTGCGACGAACTATGTTGTTAGTGTCATTCTCTCAAGAATTCTCCGCAGGACCTGATTGTCCGATGATTCTGATCACGATTAGACCTGTTCTGGCCCAGGTTCACTCTGGGCTGCGATTGAACCATTCCAAATCGTCGTTCCCATTATTTGCGGGCGTATGTCTCCTTTCAAATAACTGTTTCAGTCTGAAGGGTAGACTCTAATGATCCATTGATCTGATGGATGACAGTGGCGTTGGGTGTCATGATATATTTTACCTGGAAGCTTTATCAGGAATTTGGATGGGCTGTTTTCCGCATGGTTGGCGCAGATCCCGAACTGAAAGGTATGACGGTCGCCTGTGCCCATCATCGAATATTTTGATGACAATGGGGTTCATAGACATGTTCCGATACTATCAGATCATGATCGTGCTACTCAAAGTGAGTCTCCTCGATCTGCTAAACACCATACCTCCTAACCCCCCACATCATAATCCAGTTTGATTATTTCGCGTTCACTGGTCTGACGATGCAGGTATGCTTTCGGTGAACTCGTGGATCCATAGAAGGTCCACTAGCTTTAGAAGATCTCCTTACCCGTGATCTGCCATTCTAGCTCCTCATTCTTGTGCTAGCAGACCGCTCAGCACAGTTCGCCCTAACAATCGCCGCCATTCCCATCGTTCTCATTTTACTTACTGCCTGTGGATATGCCGTTGGGCAAGAAATTAAATGGTGTGTTTGATTCTGTATACAATCGCTTCGTTCCGTTCCCGCTACCCCATGCTGATGTTTCATCTACAATGATCCATCAATAGGCTGATGCAGATATCTCTCACACTTATGTTGGCATCTGAAGCTTACTTCATCTACAAATTCTCTCGTCTCTTTGCATCCGGCTCGCGGCACCAGTATGATTCTACGCGCAAGTCTCTCGGAGTATTCAGTAAGTCCTAATATATCCGCCCCTTCGCCATTGCTGCATCCTGTTCCCTACGTTCTAACTCATCCTTCATCTTTAGTCGTAGCTTCATTCTTCTTGTTACTGGCGACATTCTGCGTCGGCATCAAGTGTTACCTTGATTTCGATAAGGGCCTGAAATCCAGCAAGATCAGAGGTACGCCAATCTACCCCCGTATCCTCCCATCTCCCATCATATTTAGCACATAGCACTCTTAGAACCTAATTCACTACCACGATGGCGGCGTGATGCCATGCGTGAAAGCAAGTCAGCCCACCCGATGTCCCCCGGTCCCTCGCCGGACGTGAGAGCGACATATTACACGGCTGGTGAACCCCTCCGGGAGCGGATATCCATCGAATGATCTCTTTTTTATCTTATTTTCTTATTGTTGACCCTCACTTGGGTCGCTTGGTCAAGCCCTTGAATGTCTCATTCGTTTTTCTCATGCTGAGCGTTTCTCCAGTCAACTGTTCCCTGCGAGGTGTTGTATACCGTGCGGGATTCGCGGCTTACTCTGATAGAACGGACGGTGGACTATATTCCCATTGAACGCTGTACCATAATATCCCATCATACATGCAATATGTACCCATCCGTAAAGTGGTAAAGTGTCGCTATATATATCGAATTGCGTCAATGCCCAAACTTCTCCGGACCTGCAAGATGGCGGCGAGCTCCTTGATCGACTCCTCCAGAATGACCACGTTATCCAACAGTTGCGAAAGGGAGACGCGTGCGGCTGCCTTGAGGTCCAAGCCGGCATTAGTGCGCCGTCCATCGTCTGAAGACATGTCTACGGAGCCTCGTCGTGCAGGGGCTGAAAACACGTCTCCCTCTTCTTCCCCGAAGCCCAACCCATAGCCATCCCGGCCTTTGGAGTAGGCGACCACGGTCCGGACGTTGGCGCAGGGGCGACATAAGGCTGCACTTCGATGGCGCCCGTCTGGGTATAATGCGGTGTGAACGGGCTGGCGGGGAATACCTTGGGTCGTCCACCCGGCGTCGGCGGCACGTTTGCTTTCGTGTTAGGTGTGACGGGCGCGACTGCCTTTTTGGCGGACTTGGTAGGCGTGAAGTAGGCTGTAACGCTCGCAATTGTGCTCTTGGCTTTGAGTACTGGAGTGGATGGTGGGACCTTGGCGGGTGTATTGGGTGGGGCTGATGGGGGTGGTCGAGGACTCCGCACGGGCGCCGGATTCGTGGACGCCAAGGCCCACGAGCGGCAGCTGCATCAGCTGCAAGCTCAAAGTGCAGATTGAGTGCATCATTAATATTCTCCTTGAAGAGCAAGCCTTGTCTTCGCTCTTCCAAAAACCGATCGAAGTCCTCGACTGACCCGCGGTACCGGTCGAGCTGCGAGACCAGGCCGGAGATAACCACGTACAGCACTGGCATCGCTCGTGAATCGTTCCGCCGTCTTCGGGAAACAGGCTTGACCCCGGATCTTAACAATTCATCAATTTTGAAATCGATAGACCTGTCATCGCCATCACTGTCGTCGTCTTCCATAGGACTTTCTTCAGGCCAGTCCACTTCGTCCCCGGGAATAGCGACCATAGTTAACCACCCAGAGATGGAACGATGAGGACAAGCTGATATGGCAGATAGTACACCAGTGAGAGCCACGTTGTGTTCGGGAGTGTGGGAAAAAAATAATCGGAGGGACTGGAGGAGGGTGGACAAAAGAGGATCAGTGGGTAATAGACGATGTTGCGGCATAGAGAGTATGCTGTCATTGTCTTCCACGAAGCACGACTGGTCTTGAATCAGCATGATCGCGTCACGAATATAATTGTCGTATCCAGTACTAAACGGATTGTCGTCGTTAGCACCATGAGAGGGCACTATTCGCGACACTAAATTCAGGTAAAGATCCACTTCGCGTGCATGATCGTCCAAAGTCGTTTCGGGTTGAGCAAATAAATCAGGAGGGGGTATCTGAGGCGGTAATGCGTGCTCCTTGGCTCCAGGATAGACGAAGTCTTCTTCGTCATCCAAGACGGGAGAATGGGACCGTGGGGCAGGAATATGCGGTCGGTACAATAGTCGGGGGGC
Organism: Hydnum rufescens UP504; assembly: GCA_014904985.1. Taxonomy (NCBI): domain Eukaryota; kingdom Fungi; phylum Basidiomycota; class Agaricomycetes; order Cantharellales; family Hydnaceae; genus Hydnum; species Hydnum rufescens. The sequence goes on from MU129129.1 coordinate 22,774, forward strand.
GGGAAAACTGGTTGCTTGAGGATCTCGAGCAACGGTGAGGAGACCATCAATGGTGAGATGGCAGTGGTCAGTGAAGATGGATCGAAGTAGACGAAGGGCAGCGGTTGCAGAGGGTTGGGTCTGCGATCGCAAGTTGGAGATTATAAGATCCTTGAGGGTGAATCGACCCAAGGAATTAAAGTAGTCCGGTTCACTGTTCTTCGCCGCTTCGTATTCCAATAAAATCATCGCGCTGCTCTTGCGTCTGACCTTCTTCACCCTTTTCATTTTTCTGCCGTCCAGCAAACGCTCTGGAATCTTGTGTTGAGGTCGAGGATGCTGAGGGTCATCTTCTTCGCTCATGAGGAAGGTGACAATGAGGTCGGCTATACTTGGTTCTGATACCGTATGAAGCATCTCATCAATGTATGTCATGACTGCTACCGCGCTTCCATCCACTTCAGAACATTCCAGAATGGATGGATATAACACATTTTGGAGGAACGTCGTTCGGAATGTGTCAAGGATCCCCTGAGTAATGGCGATGCCTACCAGAGCCGAAGGTGGGAATGGTTTTTGCAGCCCATCATCGCTCGCGCATATCCGGAGAAGAAGATCCTGCAGGAACTCGAGGAGCTTGAGGAAATGCTCCAGATGAGCCCGGAAGTCGATATCAGTGGAAAAGACCAAGCCCACGCGTTGAGCGCTCTCGGCATCTTTCGCATCATGCTCCGCTCTCTCTTCTTCCGTCAGTCCGCCGAGAGCCATGCCACCTGATTGCTCGCTGATCTTGCGCCGGACTTCGAGCTTGGTTGGCAGTGCCGAATATACAGCTCCGAGTCCGGCACACAGGACCTCTGAGAAATCTCCATCGAGGATGTACTCCGCAAGTGCAAGAGCGGCTTCTCCCACTGGATCACTTGAGGATGACGGATCAGAAGTCGCATGGTCGGATGACTCGCCAGCTGTCATTGCCACATCAACGAGGGATAAAATTCCCCCCCGCCCTAGATCTCCAATTTTTCCTTCGCGGTGTACGAACCGAAGGAGATAATTGAATATAAGAAATTCATACTCTGGTTTTCGAACGGCCCCGGAGGGCGCTGATGTGATGGTAGAAGTGGAGGAAGGAGTGGGCGATGGGATACGAGGGACGGATACCTCTCCCACCGGTGGTGCCTTTATTTCCTCCTCGTCTTCATCATCGTCCAGTATTGTAGACAGAGGAATTGTAGGATACCAGTTTTTGTCATGGAGAAATATTAATAGTAAATCAGGATAAGAACGTATACGAGTGCAAAGTGTGCAAAGAAGGTCCACCACTATAACCATTACCTCATGTCAGAATCCATATTGGAAGGAAACAAATAAAAATCAAAACGAAAAGCAATCAAAGTCGCTCACGTTCGAACTCATAGTCTGATGGTTCTGCAGGAACGGAAGCACTTGCAGCACCCATGGGCCTCCTTCCATCGACGGGCTCCTCAATTTCGTCTCCAACGCAGGTGCGCAACAATCGAATCACGGCGCGATGAACGGCGGAGTGCACCAAGAATTGCTCGTCTAGAGCGGTCACGAGTTTAATTATCATACGAAGGACTTCGGCTTGGACCCCAAAGGGCCTGTCATTTTCGCTGAAACGAACGAGGGTTCCAAGGACATCTAAGTAGGGGCAAATGGCCTCTCATTAGACCGCGTACATGGGAGGTAGGCGCAACACAGAATACAAACGCACCGTTTTTCAATAGATACTCCAGACACACTCCAGTGGTGCTGTAATAGATACAAACGAGTCAATAAATATCAGTATTTATATCAACAATAAAATACATCACATACTCTTCTTCAAGCGACGATGCCTCACGAACCAAATGACTCACCATAGATTGAAGGTGTTCCACAACGTTCGTAGAAGATATGCCGCGCGCCAGTTGCCGTTCATCGGGATATAATAGGGTATTCTGCACGGGTCGAGGAGAAGATCCAAAGATGAATTGACTGTGGCGAGACTGCGACACATAACTATTTATGCTACCTTGACTGCCCACCAAGATCTGTCAAACTCGGCGACAGGATCCACCACGCGACTCTGAGAGAGATTTGACGGCCTGAGGAACTGCGCGAAGTAGGACATGGGTGGTCGTCAAACAAGCCCCAATACAGATCCCTGACGATTACGTAAGTATCTTCGCGGATCCCGGAAAAGGCCGAAGTCCAGACTGCAGTTGGCTGATTCGGCTAGGGATTTTCTCCAGACTTCTTACGAGTTCTATGTTGAGAGTTGAGGCTCTAAACTCTAAGGATGGAAATTACGGGTATGGACAGTTTCACACCTACATAAATTCTCAAAACAATTTAGGGTGGCTGATTTCAACCTATTGTTCTGTCGTAAAGATCAGGCGATTCGTTTGGCCATGGGACCTTAGCCACAGTTGGACAGTAATATTAATGCCTAAGACAATTAGTGAAATCGATCAGGTCTTTCTCGAAAAACTAAAGCAATCCTGCAATATTGTTTCGCTTGTATTGCACAATATAAAATCCATTACTGAAAAAGAAACATCCCTGACCTCATCCCCGACGAGGCTCCACCATCACTCTCTCACAGGATTAGGCTGAGGATGTGGGAGCGGAGCGCCTCGCACGCCTGGGGGTCGCACCGGCGGTGGTGACGGCAGTGGATCGCCCAAGTCCCCTCCTGGAGTCGGAAGGCCAGATACACCGGGGGACGGAGCCGTGGGGAGTCTGCCATCATCTTGCCGGATTCTCTCGCCCTTGAGCACCTTCTTCACCTCCTAGATACACCAAACGGAGAAGAGATAGGGGGGATTAGCTCAATGAGACTCTGCGGAACCGGTGTGAACCCGTGGAAGACGGACCTGGAGATCTAATGTTTCGTGCTCCACCAATGCATCCGTCAACTGCGTGGGTTCGAAAATAATAGGTCAGATATCATACCGGTACGACAAACAATGTGAAATGAAAGGGAATGTTAGTCAACACACCAGAAGTAACTCCTCTTTATGTTCCGAGAGCAAGCTGTACACCCGTTTCGCAGACTCGTTTAGCATCCTACATGAAATCACGATCAAGCGATTGGTCGGTTCCCATTCATTTCCCAGCATAGTAACCTCTATATCTTCGTGGCAGAAGAGGAGAAAGGAACGCACCGATCAACCTCCGTTTCGATCTCATGCCGTTTCGTGGTACTGATAGTATTATCCTTGGTATCGTAGTACGCCAATCCAACTTTATCCGAGTAGCCCCAATGCTGTGGCGCGAATGACAGAGAGAACAAAGTCAGAGGACAAGAACCGTTTCGAGGGGGGGGTTATTGGAACTAACCTGGATCATACTATTGGCTACGCTGCTAGCATTTTGAAGGTCAGAGGACGCGCCGCTCGACACGTTTTCCTTGCCATACACTATAATGCAAGTAATCATGACTCTTTGCAAGCTCAGACAAATATGTAAGATAATGCAAACACACCTAATTCTTCGGCGACGCGACCGCCGAGTGCGACATCAATATCCGCCATATATTCGAGCCAAGACACAGAATGTCGATCATTTATAGGCAGCCTTTGCGTCTACATACCACACCGATGCCCAACCCTATTAAACCGGCCTTTGTATGCAGAGATCCAGAAAGAAAACGTACCAGACCCAAAGCATGTCCTCTTGGTATGCAGGTTACTTTATGAAGCGGCATCGAGCCACGTGTATATATCGCAACCAATGCATGCCCTCCTTCGTGAACCGCAGTGCAGCGCTTCACCTCCTCCGGAATATATGCACTCGTCCGTTCTGCGCCCATGAGGATTTTGTCCTGAGAGAGGGTCAGCACGAAGAAACCAGCCGATTCTGATGGATTGAAAAAGGGCGTGCCTTGGCCCACTCGAAATCCCTCAAGCTCACCGCCGTCGCCTTCTTTCGTGCAGCATGCACGGCAGCCTTCAACCACGCAAAAAGATAATCATTGGTACCCAGCGGAATTACAAGCATACCTAATGCACACCTGATTGATCATGTTCTCCAATTCCGCACCGGAGAACCCAGGCGTCCCTCTGGCGAGAATGTTGATATCGACCTCTGATGGGCAGGAGTGAGCTAGTAGCAAATCGAGTTGCTCACTGTATTGTACACACCAGGGCTAGCACGCACGTTGCGCATGTGATGTTCCAATATTTGCACACGGCCTCGAATATCAGGAAGTGGAACAGCAACGGTCTTATCGAACCGCCCGGGTCGAACAAGGGCTCTAAAAGATTATTAGGATCGAGAATGAATCCCTCACCTTGTGGTGAAGACGCACTTATCGAGCAGTTCCGGAAAGTTGGTTGCTGCGATGACGATCACACCCTCTGGGAGTGATACGGCGTCAAGGCCATGAGTCATGTCGAGGAAACATTGAAGACAAAACCTCACCACTCGGACTAAAGCCATCTAATTCAACCAAAAGTTGATTCAACGTCTGAGAACGCGCGTAAATGCAATCAGCAAGCCCGCCTGGAAGTATTTGAGAACCAGCCACCGCACCTGCTTCACATATTGCTAGGAAGAATATTGAACAAGAATCAGCATCGAACACTGCAGTCACAGAATAGTGGATTGATTTACGTGGTCTCGAGAACTTCGCCGACCCCCAACCGCATCCAACTCATCGATGAAAATGATTGCTGGCTGCTTTTTGCGGGCAGCGGCAAACAGCTCCCTAATTCGCTTGGCACCCACCCCCACATACATCTCATCGAACTCGGACCTACATTGACCCTAGATTAGAGACGTAGAAAAATTTAGCCCCCAGTAGAGAACGTACCCAGAAGCAAACAGGAAAGGCTACAGATTGTGGTCCCTAGGTGAGCGTGTGCGAACCCGGACGAATGGACGAACACTTACTACTCCGGCTTCCCCAGCAACCGCTCGTGCAAGGAGGGTTTTTCCGGTTCCAGGAGGTCCAGTTAACAAGACACCCTTGGGCAGGCGTCCACCGAGAGCAGTGAAGCTCGACGGATCCTTCAGAAATTGCACGATCTCCATAAGTTCCTTTGTGTCGATAAGAAAATCTGTGAACATTGCGGATCTCCGAGAGTGAAAGACGTTATCCAGACCTCCTTTGCTTCATCGACGCCGTGCACATCCGAAAATTTGTACACTTTCCCATTGGTTGAAGCCTCGAATTCCATATTTCGCGGGGGTTGCGCAGCACGCGTAATCCCGCTGTTATCGAGAACGATCGAGATGATGGTAATGGCGATGAAGCAATAAACGAATACCAAGAGGACAAATTTCCCGGCCTTCAGCAGTCCGCTCCCTCTGGCTACGATCGGAAAACGGAGAGTCATTGGGATAATACACACGTCTAGAGGTGAAAAATACACACGTTCTTCGACCACAACATGAATGGGACTTGCTTTCCCACCAGCCAAGGAAGCATCATCTGGCGCACCGCTGAGGGATGATGCAGCTGCTGCGGAACCGGCTAATCGCCCCCGGATGGAAGATACCCAAGGCTCCTTCGGTTTACTGAGCGAAGATGCTAAGACCTCACGCGCGATGAGTTGTGATGGCGAGAGCGCCTCGACAATGGGCCCAGGCTCGGGGGATGGTGCAGCGAGCAATGCGTCTCGATGTCGAACAGCAGGGTCAATGGAGCTAGCTTGACCGGAAGCAACTAGGGCGCGAAGATAGAGTTGAAATATTTCTGGGGAACGGATGAGGGGCGAATGCTTGTCGAATTCTACCAGACGTTCATAGAGGCTTATGACTCGCTTTTGACTGACGGGGTACTTGACCATTTCTTGCCAGAGGGAAATTTGCTTTTCTACATCTTGCGGGTGTGCATTTGCATCTGCCTCGAGGCGAACCATCTGTGCGAGAACCATAGGCGACGGAGGCGGATTGTTGCGTTTGAAAAGGTTGAAAGACAAATACCGACGATGTATTGAGGGTGCGATGAGATGGATGGAAGCGAGGGTTTTCGAGCCGTGAGCGACGAGTTGAGTATTTGACCGTGGCGCACATAATGGTGAGCCAAGCCGACCCCTCTGGAAGTATGCGTCAGTGCCCAAGTAAGCAGTAAATAGGAGGTCGCGCACCAGATGTAGTGTTGAGGAGGATAAAGGAGAGGCAAATAATAGCGTGTTAGAGGCAAAAATAGGGGAGAAGGCGGATGGACATCGGGAAAGGAAAGCAGGAGAAGTCCGCAACGGCTGTGGAATTCCTGAATGAAGGAAGGAGACAGCTAAGAACCGAGCCACTACTTACATGGAAGAGGACCATGCCCCGAGGGAGAAAGAGGGACATAACTGTCTTCTCTAGGCAAGGAAAGCCCAAAAATTAAGATCGGGCGGTCAGCAAGATGGGAAAGATTTTGGCTCCAAGTCACGTGGGGCCCCTTCGGCACTCACCGTTCCCTGTACCTGCCCCTCTGCTCACTTAATCTACGCTTTGAGAATGATATATGGGAGGCCACACTATACTTCCACTCCATTTCTCCTCACGTTGTCCGCCGTTACTGTTAATCGCAACTATCTCCATCGTTTTAGCTACTGCGTTCAGAGATTCTTTAGTGTAACATATTTTGGGGTCATGATGGATCTACTAGTCGCCGGGGTCTCAGCCACGACATATTCACAGTCCATTCATCGCACAGTACGGGCGGAACTGGCTACTCTCCTTCAGGTGACAGTTAAACTTAGCTCAACTGGATTATCTTCCATGCCGGGGGCGGTCCACGTCCTGGGCTAGAGCCTGCACCACAGACCAATTTAAAGGTTTCAGAGGGGCCCGGTGAAACCGTGCTCATTTCATCGTTCTGGGTCTCTAACAGTAACATCGGATACGCTGTCCCTCCTGTGGAAGGAATTCGAACTGGTCACGAGTCTACGTTGATCATGCATGCGAACATCATGGGAGCGGCACCTGGCACTCCCTCCTTCCGTCCTTCCATTCCCCCGGTGGGCGGAATAACGAATGCAGTTCTCGTCCTGATTGATTGTTCCTTGTTTTATGGCACAGGTGTTGGTGCACAAGGAAAGAGTGTATCCGGCGAATGTGTTTTCCAAACTGGTATGTTCGTAGATCTGGGGAGGTTGGCCACTATTTGACTATCTTTGACATGTAGGGATGGTGGGGCACTGCGAGTCTCTGACTGATCCTTCGTACGGAGGCCAAATGTTAGTTTGACGTACCCTCTCATTGGAATTATGGTGTGCCAGCTCGCACTATCCAAGAACTCAACACCATCCCGACTTCGAATCCAGTCGCATCCACATTGCTGCTCTCATAGTGGCTTATTACTCGGATGAACTTACCTACTACCGCGCCGCGTCGTCGCTCGGTGCCTGGCCCAAAGAAAACGGTGTCTCAGCTATTTTTGGCGTCGATACGCGCTCCCTTACCCAGGAAATTCGCAAACAAGGCACAATCCTGGGCAAGGTCCTTGCAAAGCGGCAAGGATTGCCCTTCCGTTCGCAAAGTCTCGCTGCTGCTGTTGCGGGGTCTCAAAATGTTTCCCGGGCCCCATCTCCTTCTCGTGGTCTATGGAAGAGTACTTCGATATTCCTTTCGGATCCGAATGCTGGAACTCTCGTTGAGGGCCTCTATCTCCGAACCCCGGGTGTACCCAATGGTTTCTTCGTCCCCTCGACTCCATCCGTCCAGCAGACCGCTTCGAGTCCTATCGGTTGACGTCAGGGTGAAATACAATCAGATTCGTTGACTGTTCGCGGTGTGGGACTCAAGGTCGTTCCGTGGGATTATGATTTCCTTGCCCAAACCGAGGAGCCGTACGACGGTCTTTTTATTTCTAATGGTTGTGGTGACCCTTGACTATGCCGCCGAGGACGAAGCTTTATTTGACTTCCTGCGTGAAATCGTCTCTAATGCCCCCGACCCAACGAACGGTGGATCGACAGAGTCGCCAGCTGTAGAAAGAGCCCCAGCCAGAGGAATGAATCCCATAGATGCATTGAAATGTAACAGCGTAATATAATGTGAATCCCAGAGAGCGGAAAGGCGGCGAGTTAGGCAGGTTCTCAACCAGGCTCTAGAGCGTGGGTACATAGTAGACGAACTTCTGATCACATTTGTGGCCTGGATTTTCGGGGAAAGCTGATTAGGAGCACATTCGCTAGCCCCTCCTCTGAGTCGTCGAGCCTTTGGACTAAGAGGAATACAGCTTAATGACAATTTGGGGAGCCTTAATAATGACCTTGCAAGCTCGGCCAATAATCGTTCCATGGCCGCAGACCTGTCCTGAGATACCACGTAGCTAATTTCCACTTTAACATGAAGTATGACTCAGAACGGTCAAAGGTTTTTTTTCAGCTCCTCTTGGTTCTTCAGACTGTCGCCCGCTAGAAAGTCGCTCCTTTAACACAGAATAGGTTGGAGAGCGGGACTGGGCGGCGGGCTCGCGATGATTTCGTTGGCAAGACCTCGATCTATAATAGTGCCCAGACGTAGTATTAGACCCCTCCACCGAGTTGCATTAAAGGTAAAATCTTTGGACCCGATCAACCTCCCTTCTCCGATCATGTCGTCACTCGAGCCTAAATCTGCTACGCTCATAGATGGGGCTGATATCGCGAAGTATGTCGACTGGAATATCGCTTAATATTACAGATTGTCTTGATCTTACATTTCCCTTAGGATCATTCGTGACGAGGTCGCGCAAATCATCGCGGCTAAGCGCGCCCAGTTCCCTCGGTTCCATCCTCATTTAGTCATCCTGCAAGCTGGAGCCCGTCCTGATTCGTCTGTCTACGTCCGCATGAAGGCCAAGGCAGCCGCCGAGGCCGGTATCAAGTTCACCCATGTCCAACTTGACGCTGATGTGACGGTCGATCAAGTGATCGATGAAGTCACCAAGCTGAACCGTGATGATAGCGTGAGTGGGTTGCTTGTACAGCTTCCCCTTGGCGAGCACGTCGGTCCAGAGGACGAACGCAGGGTCACGGAGGCCGTTAGTCCTCAGAAAGACGTGGACGGGTTAGCATATCGTCTTCCTTTCCTCTATTTTATTGTTGATGGCGCTGGGACTGTGCATTGGGCTTAGATTCCACGCGTACAATATCGGGCATTTGTCGTCTCGCGCATCCAGTCCACTTTTCGCACCGTGTACCCCGGCGGGCTGTATCCGTCTCATTGAATCGACTGGAGTACCCATCGCCGGCTCCCATGTGGTGGTTCTTGGGCGAAGTGATATTGTCGGGACTCCCGTAGCCGCTATGCTCAGGAAACGTGATGCAACCGTGACTCAATGCCATAGTCGGACGAAGGGGTGCCCGAAATCGTATGTATTTCTCCTTCCCCTTAAAACACTTTACCGATCACGATCGCTTGTTTTGACTCTCAGATTCGCAACGCCGATATCGTGGTCTCTGCCATTGGCAAGGCCCACTTTGTCAAGGGGGAATGGATCAAGCCTGGAGCCATAGTCATTGATGTAGGGATGAATTATATTCCTGGTACGTATTATCCTACAGCAGGTTCTTCGCTTTATCATCAACCCTTCGGCGGTTATTTTTTTTTGGGACAAGATCCCACCAAGAAAACAGGTCAACGCCTTGTGGGCGACGTCGAGTTCGACACCGCCTCAAAAGTTGCGGGGTACATTACACCCGTCCCGGGAGGAGTGGGTCCCATGACTGTTGCACTGCTAATGCACAATACTCTCCAGAGTGCCGAAAGACTCTGGTCCCTAGTACGCGAGCGAAGCGTTGTCCCGCTCAAGTTGAATGTATTGGCCCAGGTTCCTAGGTTCGTTCTATAAAACTCGATATAATCCATTCTGGATTCTTAACGGGAATCGACCACTCGTCAGTGATATTAATATTGCCATGGCCCAAACTCCCAAACGGATCGTAGATCTTGCTGTGGAGATTGGTTTGCGCCCCGATGAGCTCGAAAGTTACGGCAAGTACAAGGCCAAGGTTGAACTCAGTGTTCTCGACCGCCTTTCCCATCGCAAGGACGGTAAATACGTCATCGTTTCGGGGTATGTCCTATTGTCGTCAATTTATGGTTGGCCCATTAATTTGCATGCTAGTATCACCCCCACTCCTCTCGGAGAAGGCAAGTCCACGACAACTATTGGACTTGCCCAAGCTATTGGGCGCACTTTGGTCGCCCCGCATTCGCTTGCGTACGCCAGCCCAGTCAAGGACCTACTTTCGGAATCAAGGGGGGTGCTGCTGGTGGGGGCTATAGTCAAGTTATCCCCATGGACGAGGTAGATTGTTTTTTGTTTATCCAAATAGTGACTATACTGAAGCGTTTGGCTTCGGTAGTTTAACCTGCACCTAACTGGGGACATTCACGCTGTTACTGCAGCAAATAATCTTCTTGGTTTGGCTCAACGCTCCGAGTCGCCGCTTAGCGCCCACTAATGTATCACATCTTTCTCCCTCAGCTGCGGCTCTTGATGCACGAATGTTCCACGAAGCCACAACCCCCAACAAGGTTTGTTTTTAGTTTGACTACTGTGACTGCTGCTTGAACGCCCGTTACTAGGCTCTGTACAGTCGTCTGGTCCCCGTGAAGAAGGGGGTTCGCAAATTTGCTCCGCTCATGCTTCAACGTCTGAAGAAGTTGGGTATCGACAAGACGAACCCAGATGACTTGACTCCCGAAGAGGCTAATCGCTTTTCGCGTCTCGACGTTGATCCCGAGACGATCACCTGGAACCGAGTGATTGATGTGAATGATCGACATCTGCGCAAGATCACGATTGGGCAGAACGACACAGAACAGGGGCATACTCGGACCACCGGTTTCGATATTTCTGTGGCTAGTGAATGTATGGCTGTCCTTGCCCTTAGCAAGGACCTGGCAGATATGCGTGAGCGGTAAGAGTGCTTAAGATCCCTCAAGATCCTGAGTTATTCCTCACCATGATGGTCTATCAGCCTCGGGAATATGGTCGTTGCTTCGAGCAAATCTGGTGATGCTATCACTGCTGATGATGTTGGTGTGGGGGGTGCTTTGACCGTGTTGATGAAGGATGCCATCAAACCGAATCTTATGCAGACCCTTGAGGTATCCCCCCGTTATGGCTTCTTTTTCCTCCAGTGTGCTTCGTGTTGACGACACTCAATTCAGGGAACGCCTGTCTTTGTCCATGCCGGGCCCTTCGCGAACATTGCTCACGGAAACTCTTCAATCCTTGCGGACCGTGTGGCACTTAAATTGGCTGGGACAGAAGAAGGCGATGGTCCTGAGCGGCAGGGGTTCGTACTGACCGAAGGTGGATTCGGTGCCGACATGGGTCTGGAGAAATTTTCGAACATCAAGTGTCGTGTGAGCGGGCTTGTTCCTGACGCAGCAGTTATCGTTGCTACGACTCGTGCCCTCAAGATGCATGGAGGAGGTCCGGAGGTCGTGCCCGGCAAGCCGTTACATGCCACCTATTTGAGTGAAGATCTTGTCACACTCAAAGAAGGTTGCAAGAACCTTCGTCGGCATGTGTCCAACGCTCGCAAGTTTGGGCTCAAGGTTGTCGTGGCCATCAACCGATTTTTGTCAGTTTGTCTTCGCTTTTAGGTGTGCGGGGTGCTCATCTCTAAATCATCGATTCCTCAGGTCCGATACGGAGGCAGAATTGGAGCTCATCCGCAGTCAGGCCCTAGAAGCTGGTGCTGATGCCGCAGTAGTCAGTAGCCACTGGGCTGAGGGGGGTGCCGGGGCAAAGGATCTGGCTCAGGCTGTCATTTCTATCTGTGAAGGACCCTCAGACTTCAAATTCCTCTACGACTTGGATAGATCGATCGAGGACAAAATTAACACTATTGCCACTGCAATCTATGGGGCTGACGGTATCGAGCTTAGTGATCTCGCGAGGAAACAGGTAGAGACGTATACCAAGCAGGGCTTTGCACACCTTCCAAGTAAGTCATCTATTCCGCAATGATTGATAGATTGTGTTTACTGACTGCGATTGTATGATCTCACAGTCTGTGTGGCGAAAACACAGTATTCGTTCTCCCACAACGCTTCCCTCAAAGGCGCACCTTCTGGTAAGAATATATACTGATGATGACTGATGATAAGGCATCCGGTGTACGATTTCTCAATCAATTTTTTTTAGGCTTCACCATTCCTATCCGGTCTGTAAGGATGTATGCAGGCGCAGGTTTCTTGGTTCCCATATGCGGAGTGCGTGCACTTGTGTTCCCGATCGAGTATCCGTCTTGAAGTTCCTTTTTCTCGTAGGACATGCAAACTATGCCCGGCTTGGGCACGCGCCCTGGCTTCTGGGAAGTTGGCCTCGACGAGGAGGGCAGAGTTGAAGGTCTTTTCTGATGTGTTGATTTGGGTATCGAATCTTTGAGCTCTAGCTCTCCAAAACTGAAATGAGATTTCGTCGTTTGGAACCAAATGTACTGGAATCGTTGTTGAGGCCACGAACCAACACACTATACATAGTCGCCTGCAACGAAATTTAAATCGAAGATTCTTACGCCACTGGTGTCGCCAGTGCACACATACGTGATTACCGATGAACCTGTCACTTTTTTCCCTGCGGAGTCTGTTAGGAATTAGCCTGCGGCAACACACGTGACTGTCCTTATCGACGAATAGTCACTTCCCCGACTTCGTCCCCTTTCTGTCATCATGGGAGCCTCTCCATCCAAGCAACTCACTGAGACCCCTCGTGTAAATGAGAAGTCGAAGTACATAGAATCAGTGCGCGATGCTGTGGACTCCGTGTCCAATACTCTAGAGGACTTGAGCATCGGTGTTGCCCCACTCTCTTCTGACGGCTCCCTTTCCATCGGAAATCTTGAGGAATGGGAAAGCGAGGTCTCCCAGGTACGTGCCTTCAGCTGATTGAGCATTCCCGAACCCGAATGACCTAGCATTGTCGTAACATGCCCCTGACGGATAGGATCCAACGATTAAGCTGTCCCGTACGATCCTGAACCACACCGACTTCAAGACCGCGTTGGTTTCGCGGAAGACCACGACGGCGGATGTGCATGTCTTCAATACGAAGCTAGACTTTGATGGAAATAAGAAGGTCACTAATCAGAAGTCCAGTGGGAGGTTCGTGTGCCGTCTTCTCTCCGGATGCCCACATGCATTGATTCTGGCGGCCACTATCTACAGGTGTTGGCTATTCGCCACCACTAATGTATGTACCCCTCGTATTTGTGAAGATCCGAGTTAGGAGTACTGACTCATCGAAAACAGGTCATTCGATACAATATTGCCAAGAACCTTGGACTCGAGGACTTTGAGCTTTCGCAGTGGGTATTCCCTCTTGATATAGGGTTTTGAGACAATCACTGAGATACAATTGGACAAGATCCTTCCTATTTCTTTACGATAAAGTGCTTCACTCAGGCCACGACGTGACATCTGACCTAATCGCTGACAGCTCCTATTATATAGCTAAACAAGGCCAATTACTACCTGGAGCTCTCTATCCAGCACGCAGATCTCCCATTGGATGATCGACTTATCGTCCATCTCGCGAGTGACCCTGTCGGCGATGGAGGACAATGGGATATGTCAGTCAATCTGCTCCTGGTAATTCTTTTTTCTCCTTTCCTGTGTTATTGGCTTTTGCTTACGGATACGTGACGTTTAGAACTATGGTGTGGTACCACAGTCGATCTTCCCCGAGTCGTACTCCTCTTCTTCGTCCGGGCGACTCAACCAGTTGGTAACGACCAAGCTGCGTGAACATGCCCTCCTTTTACGTTCCCAGGCTGCCGTTCTTCGCGGTCAACTCGCACATCTCGAGCCCAAGATTCGTGAGGGCAAGGTAATCGACGCCCTTCGTAAGCAGAAGGAGAAGTACGTGAGCGAGATCTACAAGATCCTCACGGTTACCCTTGGCGAGCCACCGAAACCGACGGACCCGTTCACGTGGGAATATTATACCGCAAAGGGTGAATATAAATCTTGGACTGGCACTTCAGTGGAATTCTACAAGGTGAGCTCGAGTCATTCCTATCGAGTCTGGAATGGTGGTTTGACTCGCAATGGTTTCGGCCCGCTGAAGACTTTCAGCAACAAGCCATATCCTTATCACGAAGCGTTCTCGCTGATTAATGATCCTCGAAACGAATACTCGAAGTTGTACACGGTGGATAAGCTGGGGAATGTGTGGAATGGAAAGCCCATTCGATGTAAGTCGCCTTGCCACTCGCGCTGTCTTTCGTCAAAGATTTACTTCTATCCCCTAGATGTCAATACGACCTCGCAGAGGCTTAAAGAGACTGTGGCAAAGGTAACCTTGGGTTCGTGGACGAGGCTAGCGAATGGCTTATCTCTCGTGCTCCTTAGATCGTCAAAGCTGGGCAGCCCGTCTTCTTTGGGTGCGATGTGGGCAAGTCTTCGCACAACGGATTTGGGATCATGGATACGGGATTGTATGACGTCGAGACTGCCTTCAGCATCAAACTGGGACTGAACAAAGCCGACCGTCTCCGCACGGGCGAGTCCGCCATGACCCATGGTGAGTGCGAACACTTCCCAATTCTTACGTCCCATTGATCAACTGTGAATGCGTCTTTTATGAGCAGCCATGACCATCACCGCAGTGCATCTTGATGCAAAGGGCAACCCAGTGCGTTTCCGCGTCGAGAATTCGTGGGGCGAGGATACAGGCGAGCATGGGTACTTTATGATGACTGACTCATGGTTTGATGAGTATGCAATCTGGTTTCCTTTCGTGTCCTTCGAACCTCTAACCCATTCCATACACTTCTATCGTCAGATTTGTCTTCCAGATCGTGGTTCCCCGTTCATTGGCACCCGCCGATCTGGTCAAGGTATTGGATACCGAGCCCGTCGTTCTCCCTCCGTGGGATCCTTTGGGAGCTTTGGCATAGATGTTACGTGTGCGTTGCTGTATATCCGAATAAATTTACCTTGCATGATTTGTTTCCCTGTGTTGGTATGATTCTCTGAGACCACTAACTATGTGGGTGATGCGTATAATTGCAAGATATTTTTTTTTTGTCCCTAAACATATTCTTGGCCCTTTGACCCTTTGAAACATTAGCACTAACATTCACTCCATACCCCTCTCCCGAACAAAAAGGCTGTGGTGGACAGGAGGGCATTCTAGGCGGACCAGCCGACTGGATTCCAGCCTAATGCAGCACAACTTTGAATTATCGAGCAGGATATTGGGAATGAACAGCAACAGGAGTGGGCCGATTCAGAACGAAGGAAACAAAGAAATGCGACAGAATGACTATGACGGGGAAATAGGGGCTACTCGAGTGACAACGAAATACAAGGGGGAAAGGTTGAACAATTTGCTCGACTCATGAAAGCAGGTGAGAGACGTGAGGTTGAACCATCCAATATTCCGAGGCTAGGCGGTGGTCCAGGAGTAATGTCCACTGTCACCGTGACCATGGGTGCTCTTACGCCTTGTTCCCCTGTTGGGAGTCGGTAGAATCGGAAGTGGGGGTGGGAGGAGGGGGGAATTGCCCATTTTTTCAGGCGTGGTGGGTGGAGGAGGCTCTTTGGGTGGGGCGGGTGGGGTAGATGCTCCTTGAGACTCGGGGTCACGAGGAAAAGTTGAAGTAAGTTTGGCATTCAAACATTTCCTTTCACCAGAATTGAGCAGGGTTAGTACCACCCCACAATGGTTCTATGCCCCTCAGAGCTATTCATGGAACAAATTCTTGTTCCAATTTCTAAGAACCTCATAATCCAAGTCATCTGGCCATATGGCTATGCTAAGCCAGCCAAATGGCATGGCTAGCCAATGACCCTGCATCAAGCTGCACATGATCGAGCTCTTTCAATGATCCCCTTTTCGCACTCCATTCGAGGACATGCACATATCCCTGCTCGTCATCCGTGAGTGCAATCCACTCTATGCCATCCCCGTCCCCATTCTCCGTCTCGAACGACACATAAGACGAGGAAGAGATTGAATACGGCGCAATCTCAATCGCGTTCGCCTTCCCTCCACTCGTTGGCGTCTCATACCGGTGTAGAGGCTCTACATCTGCCTCCAATTCACCTGAATGGAATGTTGAATATGGGTCGGATGCCGACGAACGGGATGAGAGGAGGCCATCGGATGTGAGCGCAAACGCGGCGACATAGCCCTTGTGCGCAGGCGAAGCGCCACGTGTCGTCGCGAAGAGGAAGGGAGGACTGTTACTCGAATCCCGAGTCTGATTGCGACGGCGGGAAAGACGGATTGTGTCCCCCCGGTAATTTGCTCGAGAACGATCTGGAGGGAACAAGGAAAAATGTTTTCAATGACACATGGTGGAGGCATCATTCCATTCAGTGTAGCTCGTTGAACGAGGATGAAAAGGGAAAGGAAAGAGTGTACCTGGAGGAATGATACTCCCGGATTGACGGTAGATGAGATTATTCCCGACTATTTCGAAGACGTCGACATAGGAAGCTGCGTTCCTTCATCAGTCTATGAGTCTCGTGAGAGAATTTGGATCGCACTGTGCTCTGTGACCTATAGGCACATGGACGGCGATGTTTAGTAACGATGGGGAGATTGTTGAGAGCTGCCAATATTAGGGAGCTTACTGAGTATAAGTATTTTCCATTTGGGCCAGGGACGACATGCCGTGGCCCGTCGCCATCACGTGGGGATTTTGTATCACTGAGCCATCCTAGCGTGCCAGTGTGCTCATCAAGTTGGTACATGATGATTGAATTCGTCCCACTATTCGATAAAGGGTCAGGGCTCACGATGGGGCATATGGAACGAGGAGGTTACAGACAGATGTGGCACGAACGCCTTGCCAGCCGAGTTAAATTCGATAGCATGTGGACCGTGTCTCTGTAAAATATGACATTCGGACAAGGTCCCAGGACGGGAGAAAGAAGCTGGCGTACCAATGCCTTTCGCGTCTTATCCGCCTTTTCAAGGGGCTCAGTGGTATATACTAATGCTTGCAACTGCTTGCCAAATCCTCTGGTCGATGGATCGATGGAGTGGACTTCCCCGGTGGGCCCTCCGACAGAATATATGCCTGAAGATGTGAGAGTAATATATGACGATGTGGCCACTGCAAGGAGATAAATTCGCTCTGGGACCATGGTTGGGGAAGGATCGTAACGCAACTGATATCCACTTGGTTTAAAAATTCGAGTGTGGGTACACTATCGTCAGGATTGTTGCCCCAGTGTACTATCCACGAGCTGAGAGAGGGGTTGGCAGCCCAAGTTGTTGCATATATCCTATCGTGCTTTGAGTCTGAAGCAATATATTGATGTGGTCCGCATGCATCGATTCGTGAAGAGATAGAGAGGGTGTGCGATTGAGTGTTGAATGCTAGGATGTACAGAAAAATGGTATTGAACGTTCCTGCGAACACCGAGGTGTCACTTCACATCGTTGGCGACGCCCTCATCGTCGCCACTATTGGCTATATGCTGGACGTACCACATATGAGATAGAGATTATGAGGTGCAGAAGGACATGATATCGATTGACTGAGAATTGTTTGCGGCGCGTCCATAGCCCGGAAGTTCTCGGCCCGGAAATCCTTTTGGCACAACTTTCTTCCACCGTCACCGGCACCTCCGCAGACTTAAGGTTTGGGATGAGAATACCGTTTTGTTTCTCGAAACGATGAAATCCATTCCCCTCCTCATCCTCGCCCTTGTCCTTGGGGATTCCCGCGTGCACGCTAATGACGATGTCCCCAAAACGCCTGAGCAAATAAAGGTGTACCAGGACTTGCAGGCCGCTGCGTACCTGTGCGCCCCCACCATCGCACAGTATACCGCTGAGCGGCAGCGTGCATTCGCGCAACAGGTCCTCGGCGGCGTTGACAGCCGTTCTCTCTCCGCCGACTCCCTCTTTGCAGAAGGCCAGTACTCGGATGTCACCGCTTCCACAGGCGAACAGAAACTCCTGTCATGCAATCCTGCACGGGAGAATCAGATTCGCAATAGTACATGTGTACTAGGTGAGGTGGTCCCCCAACTTGACTTGACTTGTTTCTCCTAATATTATCTCTCCTATAGCCCCCGAAGTTGAAATGGGTCCCTACTACGAGCAAGCAGAGACCACCATACGATCCAATATCGCGGAGTACGAGCTGGGATTACTCTTCGTGAGTTGACCCTCATTCATATTATTAAGGCTAATCCTGTGGTTGATGGGGTCCTTCGTCCTGCGTCAGCTTCTGAACATCGGCGTCATCGACGTCGAGACATGCAAGCCTGTACCCAATGTGCTCGTTGACATATGGCACGCCAATGCCACTGGGTCTTACGAGCGGACATCCCACCCCCTCCCCGGGACTCGAAGACGAGGTACCCCCGAGTGACGGGGAGCCGCAAGGGCCTCCTCACTCCATTCCCCAAGAGCGTGTGGGGGGAGACATTTTTAAGAGGGGCATTGCCCACAGACAAGAACGGTGTCGCAGCCTTCACGACCATATTCCCTGGGTTTTATAACGGTCGTGCAACGCGTGCGTACCACCGCTTTCACCCATATCGCATTTCTTTTGCCGACATACACTACACTAACGGACGCTCCCTTGCGCAGACATACATGTCAAAGCGCACCCGGAATGGGAGACACGACCTAACAACACCTTCGTATCCGGCCGTCTCGCCCACATTGGGCAGCTCTTCTTCGAGGACAAACTGAATGCGCAGGTCGACAAGCTGTGGCCGTACAATCTCAACCACTGGCAACGGACTCGCAATTGGGATGATGGGCTCAACATCTTCTGGGACTCGCAGATTGGTGGGTATCAGAGCGTCATCGATACCCATTTCCTCGGAGGCGTGTTGCAGCAGGGTATTATTGGTTATGTGACAATGGTGGGGAAACATTTTATTTCGCCGTGTGGTGGCTCTCTTGACTGACTTTACCGGTTCGATGAAATTAGACTGTCAACATGAGCGCCACGCAAGATAATACCTGGCATACATGATGTATCTTTTTCTGTACTCGTGTAATTTCTATGAATGTCAGCGGCAGTATTGGATGCTCCAGTCCAGTTATTTCGCACTAGGTGTGGCAATTGTAGTTTGTCTCGTAGATGACGCCAGTGACGTCATCAGTAATATGAAGTGTTTAAATAGGCATTCCGTTCTATGAACTTCCCACTATTGTGGCCACGGGGTTCGGATGACCAGACTTGAACACCTGGTGTTTCCGCTGTGACCCCAACACCTTCACCAAATAGTGCTGATATCGCCCAAAATACGACGATCCAGAACTCGCACGGCAAACTGATCGTGCGCCCCACCTCCATCACTCGAGACACTCGACGATCCCCCAATAGCCCAGGGCAACGGCCACGACGACGACAGTGTCCCGCCCTGCTCATCAGCCGTCACGCTCGAATTCGTAGCGGACACCGATCGCGTATACGTATTCCCCGCGTAGTCTGCGAAGCGGAACGTCTCTGTGGTCGTCCCATTTGCTGTCACCTCTCCGTTCGTGCGCAGGTAAGTTCCAGCTGGATATATAGGCGCGTATCTCAATACTTCACATGTCCCCCTCCTCGAAGTGCACACAGTAGGATGAGTGAACTCACCACCATATTGCGTCGTGGAGATATCGCATCCCACAATCAAGGGACTGGGCGTTTCTGATCGGTCATAGGAATGATTCACACTCGCGTACCCTGGTGGAACGCAGTGGCACATTCATATGCGTCAGAGAGACTGTTGTGATGAGCTGCAATTAGATGCACTCTCTTACATCCAGTCGTATTGCCATATGCAATATTATAATAAACGATGTCCAGGGGATACGAGAATGTATCAGAAACAACAGGAACCCCGTTGTGCGTCGAGAGGGATTTTCCCGTAGCACTCTGCTGGACGACCTATAGCGTGAAAGTACCGTACCGTAAGAATAACATCCATTCATCAGGGGGGACGGGTGTCGTCTGCGTCCAGGGACTGTTATTCATACCTGATAATTCGCGTCCTGACTATACGACTGAAAGTTGTGGAACGAAAGATCCTGCGTCCACTTCACGAGATTAGACTTCCCACTTCCGGTAACGATCTGCGAGACGATAGATAAGCTGTGCGACGCGCTGACCGAGATATTAACGTCTTATAGCCGTGTCTAGGCGTAACAATGCCCGTGGTGTCTGCTGTAGCATACGCAGGCGCAGAATACGAAAGGATCTTGCCAGTAGTGGGCTTCGAGGACTGATCTTGAACGACCTGGATCAATCCTGACATCCACCAATTTCCGAGGATACCATGGTCGTTTTCGGCGGAGGCAACGTCAAGAGTGATAGTATGACTTGACCATCCGCGAGCAGAGGAACGAAGGGCGTGAGATCAACTTTGTACGTCGGTTGATCAAAGGCTCCGTACGCCGCAATAGGCCTACAGAAATGGCCGCCTTTTTGACATTGAGATTCGTGGCAGAAGGACGAAGCGCCACCACCTCCAGAGTGAAGGCAGAATCCCTCCGGTAAAGATTACGGGATATGGGAAAGCCACACCAGCAAGCTGTCCATCAACTAATATGCGGACTTCGCGAAAGGGACCCGTGTTATACGTTGTGCCATTCGGCAGGTTGCCGAAAGTACTTATTAGCGGCATTGTTGTACTGCGACAGAACGTAGATGAAGGACAATTATGTAGAAGAATAAAGATGGAGCGCCATACCCAGAACTCCTCGTCCGCATTCCCAGAAGCGTATATTTCGGCATACGCTTCAGCTGTATTAGTAGGAAGAGTTACATCAATCTGTACAATCGCAGATTGTCAGAAACGCTGGCAGGAACTTGCAAAGAAACGGTTTTGGGATACGTTAAAAGAGGGAGGAACCCCGAAATAGTTTGGTTGATCGGGTGACAAGTTAGTTAAAGGAATGATCTGGGATGATGTTTTGGCGGAGGGATACAAAATAGAGGGCTCGTAAAATGTGGCAGTGAGAGTCACTGGATCAAGTAGATAAGTTTCATGCACCGGATTAAGATGTCACCTTGGCTACACACCATCGTATTCTCCAGTGAGACCGATATTAGGTGCAACAATGTTATTTAGATCTAGAATGAGAGTTCCAGGTTGGGAGAACAGCGGAATATAGCGGGACACGTCCTTCAACGCGGTCCATATAATCCCTGTCTTCGTAGGTTCAGCCGTGGAAGTTCGCCAAACTGGACAGCAGAAAAGAAGGTAAGGTGCCGGTGCAAATCACGCGGAAGAATCGGGACGACAAGAATACTCACTCTCGACATTGTGCAAAGTAACAGCTGTCAGCCGATCGTATTGCCTCTGACAAATTCTTCTCAGCTTGACTAGTCTTAGCCAATGGGCCCCAAGAATCACCCACCCCCTTCGAAGTCGCGGTGTAATTCAAGGACACCCCAGCCCATTTCCCAACATCACCACACGTTGTGGGAGGCTGTTTAGAACATCCGACTTGGAAAATATAAATAAATCAACGCGTTATATCGACATACAGTGTACTGCACAATGGCAGCTGCAGCCGGCGGGGTGAGATCAGTTTCGACATTGCACTCCACTACATAGTATAGCACGTACGATGATAATACGAGTTCCCGAATAAATGATGGACCAGTTCAACAGTGCACTGCGTCCCGAAAGAAGGTAGAGCAGGCGGCTGTTGAACCTGGAAGTTCACAAGGGGGGGAACAGTAGTGGTCCCCGCCCTCTCAACACCCGACAAAAAACGACTGAGAAAAACGAGAGGTTGGACCAGCATGGTCGCGATGATGGAACAAAGAGAACAATTTTCCAAATAAAGAGTCCAATCCACTTAACATTGAACCACCATGGAATCCGGAGTCACGCGGGAGGGATTTATGTCCCGCGCCGAGAACTTCCGGGGAAAACATGGTGTGTCCTATGGACGCGTCGCCAGCAATTTTCAGTCAATCGATATCACGTCCTTCTGTACCCCGTAATGTCTATCTCGTCTGCGGTACGTCCAGCACCTAGTCAATAGTGGCAACGACCACGGTGTTCGCAGGAACGTTCAATACTGTACATCCTGGCATTCGCACTTACCCTCTCCATTTCTTCACGAGTTGATGTACGCAGACCACATCAATATATTGCTTCAAACTCAAAGCATGATAGGATATATACAACAACTTGGGCTGCCAACCCCTCTCAGCTCGTTTGGGCAATAATCCCGACGACAGTGTACCCACGCTCGGATTTTTAAACCAAGTGGATATCAATTGCGTTACGATCCTTCCCCAACCATGGTCTCGGGGCGAGTTGATGTCCTTGCAGCGGCCACATTGTCATATATCACCATCGCGTCTTCAGGCATGTATTCTGTCTGTGGTCCACTGTGGAAGTCCAGTCCATCGATCCATCGACCGGAGGATTTGGCAAGCAGCTGCAGTTATTTGTATGTACCGCTGAGCCCCTTGAAAAGGCCGATAAGACGCGAAAGGCATTCGTACACCAGCTTCAATTCTTTCTCTCGTCCTGGGATCTCCGAATGCTATATTTTACACGGAGACACGGTCTACATGCCGTCGAACTTAGCTCGGCCGGCAAGGTATTCGTGCCACATCTGTCTGTAACCTCCTTGTTCTATATGGCCCATCCTGACTCTTTATCGAATAGTGGGAAAAATTGAATCATGTACCAACTTCATCAGTACAAAGTCCCCAAGTGACGGCGACAGGCCCAATACTTGTACTCAGTATTGGCAGCTCTCAACAACCTCCACATCGTTAGTAAACACCGCCGGTCACACGCCAATAGGTCACAGGGCACAGTGTCCAAATTTTGTCCCAAGGCTAATAGACTAATAAGGAGCGCAGCTTCCTACATCGACGTCTTCGAAATAGTCGGGAATAGTCTCGTTCGCCGTCAATGAGGGTGTGTCATTCCTCCAGGTACATCCTCTTCCCTTTCCCTTTTCGTCACTCGTTCAAACAAGCTATACTGAAATGAAAGAAGCCTGCGCCATGTGTCATTGTAAAAATCCCCCCCCTGCCGGGCTCTTTCAGATCGTCCTCGAACAAACCATTGGGAGGACATAATCCATCTCTCCCACCATCGAAATCGGACTCGGGGCTCAAGTAACAGTCCTCCCTTCCTCTTCGGGACGTCACGCGGCGCTACGGCTGCTCACAAGGGCTATGTCGCTGCCTTTGCGCTCACATCGGATGGCCTCCTCACATCCCGATCCTCGGCGTCCGGTCCATATTCAACATTATATCCAGGTGAGTTGGAGGCGGATGCAGAGCCTCTGCACCGGTATGAGACGCCAACAAGTGGAGGGAAGGCGAAGGCGATTGCGCCGTATTCAGTTTCTTCCTCATCCTATGCCTTGGTCGAGACTGGGAATGGGGGGATGGTGATGACATAGAGTGGATTGCACTCACGGATGACGAGGAGGGATATGTGCATGTGCTCAAATAGAGTGCGAAAAGGGAATAATTGAACCAGCTCGGTCAATGATCATATGATGCAAGATCACTGGCTAGTCATGCTGTCATAGCTGAATTATGAGCTTATTCTTAGAAATTGGAACAGGTATCGAAGGATTTCGGGGCTATAGTGTGACAGAAACCCCATCTACTCATGATGGACACCCACGTCCTTTGATAAATTGCATAGGCCCATGAAGCTAGTGACACAACGATTACAGCCGGGAGGACGAATGGTGCTGAAGGCGGGAGAGCCTTAACCATAGTAGCCATGGGGTCGATAACCTCTAGGTGGTATCGACGCTGAGATGTTTCCATATCATGCTTTGTCATTTAGATCTACAGGATAGGACGATCTCCACAGACCCGGAGGATTAGGACGGTCGCTTGCAAGATCTGTGACCACATACGTCATCAGGGCTCGTGATTCTGTCGACTTTAGACACTACACTCAAGAACTCGATTAGTCTGAACAACGGTCGCAACGACCGACGCAAGACGTGCCTGATGGTTTGGGTCATTAGATTCCAGACGTTGACGATGTCATTGGATGACCCTAATGCATTCATCAAGGCGGATGCCATTAAAGGTTCCAGAGAACATATAACCCCAATACTCTATAGAAATCAAAAGGTGTGCATGAGGGGTGTTTCCCAAAGCGGACGCACTGTCGCCCAACACTGGAAGATATCGCATAGCATGGGAACGCCAGACAAGCAATAGTGGACAGACTGGACTCACTGAATCGATGTTGAGACCTTTGTTCCGAGACCCCCTTTGAGCAACAGCGAAGAGCGGGCCTCCAAGATTCGGTTGCTCTGAATCAAAAGGAGCCCCGCTCGTCGCTGTCTGGATTTTCGGGCCGGCCTTTGTGTGGGAATATCGACGATAGAGTTCATGGTGAGGTTGATCGGCTTCTCGATAGTGTCTTTGTGGTCGATCATCGCTGAAATCAGATTCTATCAGTGTGAGAATAGACGTCCAATGGTACAGACTAGAAACCTCGGTCCACGTACCTCGATTGCCTGCTACCGCGTTGATCTCGCGGCTAACTTTGACAGCTTCCATAGCAGTCTCTTTGGCTCAACGCTCCCATTTGACTATGTTAGTACCAAGGGACCGTGCGCGAACACTCTTCTTTCGCATCACTAGCTGCTTATACTTCAGTCAGGGAACTTGGAATACGGGATGATACGTTGCCAGCGGTCAGCATGGAGACACTAATTTCAAGACAACTAATCAATATACCCTTGTTGGTAAGGTCCTGGAGGAGTGACCCATCTCATCGCTCAAAAATCGGCTTCCAGGAACGGGGATCTCGCAGCACAACCTAGAGCCATGAGAAATCACAATTTCATGGGGGTACACTGGAGACAAGGCAATGTCACGCACCAAATAGCATGTAGCCTGTCTTTGAGCCCCCTTTCCGCGCCGCTCCTCTTGATGAACTCTTAGGCCGTTCAAAGATTAACGATATTTCCACCAACAAATCCTTGTGAATCGTGTAGAATGAGTCGGTGGTTATCATCAGAGGTGAGTTCTTGATCAATATCGTATTGAGTGGCATCAAGTAATGCGAGATTTGGGGAAGCAAGGAGCACGCATAGTGAGGTTTTTGGCACGGTGTACTGCATTAATCAAAGAAGACTCTCCCACGGTGAATACTCCACAATGAATGAAGTGTACGGAAAGGATGCATGGCTCACTTTTTCCACAACAAGCACCCTGAACCTAACGACGTGGTTGATGCAGCTGGTTAAACCATCACAGTCTGGCTCGAAGTTTCAGTACCTGGATCAGTGGAATCCACAGTATAGGAGCTACTGCGCGATCCGGAGGAGGAACGTAGTGTCCCCAACAGGGAGCTTGAAGAGCGGGAGTTAAATTGTTAGTGCTGAAGACACTGAGGTCTCGTGCACAATGTGATTCATCAGAATGGAAGGTACAGAAAGCTACGGACCGCCCGAATGAGAGTTGGATCCCCGCGAATCAGTCACGTGAAGGGCCCCAATCCCCTTGTTAACGACTGTTGACGAATCCCACTGAGGTAAAATCGGTTTGTTATCTTGTGCTCTCTGAGCAGCCTCTCCATTGCGTGCAATCAGTTGAAGGTCTCGAAGAAGCGGCAATGGAGAAGTTCGTGTTTTTCGGACAGAAGCTAATTAAGTTGACATAACAGGAATGCTCTTGCTGCATGCTTGGCCAGTGACATTTTGTCATGTGCACAAATGTATTTCCAATAACATTTTACATACACCACCTAACACCAACACCCTCTCTCTGCTTCTCTCGTCCATCAACCATGTGGAAATCTATCCGCAAGCATTTTAAACTCCCCAACAAACTCACCAAGAAAGGATTCATTAAGAAAGCAGTCCCCGGTGAACAAGTCCCCGACGAACAAGTCCCTGACAAACAGACCCGACAAGAACAGGGTCACCAGGCGCTTCAGGGTCCTCATACTTGGACCGGCGAACGCGGGAAAGACCACTCTGCTCGAACGACTAACTGACAGCCCTGCCGGCGCGAGTATAGTGACCCGGAACGGAAAACGTGTAATTACTACAGATATTCGAGCTCAGTAGAAATGTTGTTCTAATTCATCCCTTTATCTCTCAGATCGAGGAGGTCCCCAGGGGATATGATCAAGTAAGAACCATCCTAATCAAAGGCAAGCTGTGGTTGCTTGATGTTTTCATACCATCCAGCGAGGGATCCACACCATCGACGATGAAATCACTTACACATCACACCCTGAACTCGTTTTCCACGACTCTGGTGGTTTTGAGGCGGGAGGGGTCGAGGAAGTCGAGACCGTCTGGCAATTTATTCGAAAGCGCTCGTTAGCTTCACCTTCACAACAGTTGCATGCGATTTGGTGCGTTTACATTTTGTTCATACCCCCTCACACTTGGACTCATCGATTGCTCCAGGCTCTGCATCCCAACCGATAATGACAGGCCCTTTGGATTTGTGCAGTCAGGCTTTTTCTCCAAGCCCACAGCATCAGGTATGTCCCCTGAGTTGCAGCATTCGACCCCTTCCCTTACGCACTGGTCCATGTGTCCGTTCAGTGCCTGTGATCGGGATTTTCACCAAGCTGGATGGAAGAGAGACAAAAATTATGACTGAGGTTCTTGGCCCTGCTCCTAAACCATCCGATTTCCTCGATCGTGCCCCGGAGGTGGAGCAGAAAGTGGCTGAATTTGTTAATGGACTCGAGACACAATTTCGGAACCAGCGGCACCCACCTGCTGGTTTTCTCAGGGTTGGAAGTATGTATACTCTATCTGAGTAGCAATTTTTTGCAAATTAAACTTTTGCTTAAAGACATGCATGAAGTTACCGAGCAGAGTATAGCATCGTGCAACCAACTTCTTCGAGCCACTATGAATTCTCTTCCCCATGAGACCCAGAGATCATTGCTTGGCCTCACGGTTTGGAAAAGAAACCGCCGGATTCATACTACATGGGTTTTACAACGGTGAGTGTGGATGTCCAATAGATTGATAGTGACTAACAGTCATGTTTATCTCATAGAGTCCTTGATGCTGGGGTTGAAGGTGCTGTCTCAAGCTGTATCAATGAGATGATGGTATGATTTGACTATGTTCAGGGAACATCATGACCAAAGCTCCAGGACCTGGGGAAGATGAAGAATCCCAGTTATGCACAGATAAAAGGTTCAGGATTCTCATGGTGAGTGACTGTGCAGGTTGTCAGCAATGCATTGATTGTCTCATATGCTGTAACTGTAACAACTGGTGACACATCATTGGTTTGTTTGATGGCATTGATGACATAGGAGGTATAGCCACAGGCATTGACATTCAGTCCACAATGACTGACTTACATGTTTCTTTGTGGCATTGACAACATAGTTGGTCAGTCTGGATCTCCAAATTTGATACATGGTATCTGACTGATACATTTTTTGATGCCATTGGGAATGCAGTATGTGAGTGGATCTCCCACCATTGGATACATGGTCATTCTCTGACACAGCTTCTGCTGGAATTGGCAATGCAGGGGGTGAGTTTACATCTCTTAGTTAATGTGAGGTTGCTGGGTGTATATTTTGGTGACATGGATAACATAGCATGTGAGTATGCATTTCCCACCTTCAGATCCACACTGTCCCTGGCTGATATATCTCTCTGTGACATTGATACTGTAGGAGGTAAGACTGCATCTCACAGTTTGGTATGTGGCCACTATGTGATGGAACATTTGGTGGCATGAACAACATAGAATGTGGGTTGGTTTCCCCTACTATTTGATGTGTGGTGACTGACCCATAGATCTTTGGTGGCATCAACAACACAGGATGTAGGTCTGGATGGCTTGGGATTTGATGCTTAGTTGCTGACAAACCTTTTGTTGACATTCACAATGTAGTATGTGAGTATGGATTCAATATGAGGTCCATGGCTGATATATTATTGGATGGGATGGGTAAAATAGGTAGTAAGTCCATATCTCCCAGCATTCATGGATGGTTTCTGGCCAGTGCATCATTTGGTTGCATGGATAATGTAGTATGTAAGTTGGAATTTCCTATAAGTTACCACATGCTCATGGGTTGATCTATTGTCTGATGGCATGGACAATGTAGAAAGTAAGAGCAGATCTCTTGCAATTTGATGCACATGGGCAGACTGATATTTCTCTGTCATGGACAATGTAGACTGTAGGTCCAGGTCTCTCACAAATGTGTGGTCCCCTCATTGATACTAATGTGCTGTCACTGTATGACACATCATGGGATTATATCAACAATCAAGGATGTGGGCACCCATGCAATTTTGTGTATGATCATTGGCTGATCCATCATCTGGTGGTATTCACCATGTAGCTGGTGGGCAGCTTCTCTTACAATTTCAAGCAGGGTCACTGACTGATACATCAATGGGTGGTATTCACAATGTAGGATGTGAGTCTGCATCCCCACTATCATTAGTTGCTAGCTGATATATTTTTCAATGCCATCAACAATATAGAGTGTAAGTCTGGTTCTCCTCAATGCAATGCATAAGTGCAGGCTGATATTTCTTTGTCTGACATGAATAGGGTGTAAGGCTGGATGTCCACAATTTAATGGTCACTATCTGATCCATTGTTTGGTCCCATTGAAAATGTAGCATGTAAGCTCAGATCTATTCTAATTCAATGTGGGATCACTGGCCAATATATTCTTTGTTGAACTTAATAATGTAGCCTGTAAGTTCTGATCCTGGCACCTTGCAGCACAATCATTGGCTGACATATTGCTGGATGACATTAACAACCTAGTTTGTAAGCCTGGCTTCCATGTGATTCAGTGTGTGTTGATTGCTGGATCACCAATGCCAATGGATCAACAATGTAGCTGTGGCATGACTTGCACATTGATGCATGCATATGCAGCTGATATTTTTTGTCTATGAAGTGTAGCTGATTCACATTTATGTCTATCTGATGCATTTTTGTCATTGATGTAGTGTAGTCAGTTATCATTCATGTGATACTGCATATTTTTTTGAATTATATGTAGCTTTAGTTCTGATTCCTGGCACCTTGCAGCACATCATTGGCTGACATTGCTGGATGACATTAACAACATAGTTTGTAAGCCTGGCTTCCATGTGATTCAGTGTGTGTTGATTGGCTGGATCACCAATGCCAATGGGATCAACAATGTAGCTGGTGGGCCCATGACCTTGCACAATTTGATGCAGGAATTTCCAGCTGATTCATCATGTGGTGGCATTGACAATGTAGGAAGTTAGTTGCATGCCACACCTGGTGTATTGTTGGCTGATACATTGCCTGGGGGGATCAAAAATGTAGGAGGTATGCTGAGGTCACTGGAAATTTGATATGAGGTCACTAACTGATACATTGTTTGGTGGCATGGCCCATGAAAGGTGGTGAGTTTTCATTTCATACCATCCATTGTGTGACCCTTGATTGATATACCCCTGGGTTACATTGTCACCCCAGTATGTAAGGCCAGATCTCTACTGATCAATGCATGATTTCTGCCTGATTCATCTTCTTGTATTTACAACACAGAGGGTAGGTCTGGAGCTTTGGATTCTTTACAACACTGCTGAGTGATTGATTTATTGGTGGTGTTGATAACATAGAGTGTAAGATGAGGTCTGTTAGAATTTGATGCAGGGTACCTGACTGATAGATTGGTTGGTTACCTGTAGGATGTAAGCCCATATGAGCCTCTATCTGCAGAGTGGTTAGGAGTTACACATCTTTGGGTGGCATTGATAATGTAGGATGTAAGTGTGGATGTCTTAGAATTCAATGCATTGTCCCTTGCTGATTGATCTTTTGGTAACATTGACAACATAGGATGTAAGTGTGGATGTCTTAGAATTCAATGCATTGTCCCTTGCTGATTCATCTTGTGGTGGTATTGGCAACATAGCATGTAAGTATGGATGTCTTAGAAATCAATGCATTGTCCCTTGCTGATTCATCTTTTGGTGGCATTGACAACATAGCGTGTAAGTGTGGATGTCTCAGAAATCAATGCATTGTCCCTTGCTGATTCATCTTTTGGTGGCATTGATAACATAGCCTGTAAGTGTGGATGTCTTAGAATTCAATGCATTGTCCCTTGCTGATTCATGTTTTGGTGGCATTGACAACATAGGTTGTAAGTGTGGATGTCTTAGAATTCAATGCATTGTCCCTTGCTGATTCATCTTTTGGTGGCATTGACAACATAGCATGTAAGTGTGGATGTCTGAGAATTCAATGCATTGTTCCTTGCTGATTCATCTTTTGGTGGCATTGACAACATAGCATGTAAGTGTGAATGTCTTAGAAATCAATCCAATGTTCCTTGCTGATTCATCTTTTGGTGGCATTGACAACATAGGGTGTAAGTGTGGATGTCTTAGAATTCAATGCATTGTCCCTTGCTGATTCATGTTTTGGTGGCATTGACAACATAGCTTGTAAGTGTGGATGTCTTAGAAATCAATGTATTGTCCCTTGCTGATTCATGTTTTGGTGGCATTGACAACATAGCTTGTAAGTGTGGATATCTTAGAATTCAATGCATTATCCCTTGCTGATTCATCTTTTGGTGATATTGACAACGTAGGATGTAAGTGTGGATGTTGCAGAGTTAAATGCATTGTCCCTTGCTGATTCATGTTTTGGTGGCATCAACAACATAGCATGTAAGTTCGGATGTCTTAGAATTTGCATTATCCCTTGCTGATTCAGCTTTGGGTGGCATTGACAACATAGCTTGTAAGTGTGGATGTCTTAGAATTCAATGCATTGTCCTGTGCTGATTCATCTTTTGGTGGCATTGACAACATAGCTTGTAAGGACAGATGTCTTAGAATTCAATGCATTGTCCCTTGCTGATTCATCTTTGGGTGGTATTGACAACATAGCATGTAAGTGTGGATGTCTTAGAATTCAATGCATTGTCCCTTGCTGATTCATCTTTTGGTGGCATTGACAACATAGCATGTAAGTGTGGATGTCTTAGAATGCAATGTATTGTCCCTTGCTGATTCATGTTTTGGTGGCATTGACAACATAGGATGTAAGTGTGGATGTCTCAGAATCAATGCACTGTCCCTTGCTGATTCATCTTTTGGTGGCATTGACAACATAGCGTGTAAGTGTGGATGTCTTAGAATTAAATGCATTGTCCCTTGCTGATTGATCTTTTGGTGGCATTGACAACATAGGATGTAAGTGTGGATGTCTTAGAAATCAATGCATTGTTGCTTGCTGATTCATCTTTTGGTGGCATTGATAACATAGGGTGTAAGGGTGGATGTCTTAGAATTCAATGCAATGTCCCTTGCTGATTCATGTTTTGGTGCATTGACAACATAGCTTGTAAGGATGGATGTCTTAGAAATCAATGCAATGTCCCTTGCTGATTCATGTTTTGGTGGCATTGACAACATAGCGTGTGAGTGTGGTGTCTTAGAAATCAATACATTGTCCCTTGCTGATTCATGTTTTGGTGGCATTGACAACATAGCGTGTAAGTGTGGATGTCTTAGAATGCAATGAATTGTCCCTTGCTGATTCATGTTTTGGTGGCACTGACAACATAGGCTGTCAGTGTGGATGTCTTAGAATTCAATGCATTGTCCCTTGCTGATTCATGTTTTGGTGGCATTGACAACATAGCTTGTAAGTGTGGATATCTTAGAATTCAATGCATTGTCCTTGCTGATTCATGTTTTGGTGCATTGACAACATAGCTTGTAAGGATGGATGTCTTAGAAATCAATGCATTGTTCCTTGCTGATTCATGTTTTGGTGGCATTGACAACATAGCGTGTGAGTGTGGATGTCTTGCAATGCATTGTCCCTTGCTGATTCATCTTTTGGTGGCATTGACTACATAGCGTGTAAGTGTGGATGTCTTGCAATGCATTGTCCCTTGCTGATTCATCTTTTGGTGGCATTGACAACATAGCATGTAAGTGTGGATGTCTTAGAATTCATTGCATTATCCCTTGCTGATTCATCTTTTGATGGCATTGACAATATAGGTTGTAAGTGTGGATGTCTTAGAATTCAATGCATTTTCCCTTGCTGATTCATCTTTTGGTGGCATTGGCGACATAGCGTGTAAGTGTGGATGTCTTAGAATTCCATGCATTGTCCCTTGCTGATTCATCTTTTGGTGGCATTGACAACATAGGGTGTAAGTGTGGATGTCTTAGAATTCAATGCATTGTCTCTTGCTGATTCATCTTTTGGTGGCATTGACAACATAGCGTGTAAGTGTGGATGTCTTAGAATTCAATGCATTGTCCCTTGCTGATTGATCTTTTTGGTGGCATTGACAACATAGGTTGTAAGTGTGGATGTCTTAGAATTCAATGCATTGTCCCTTGCTGATTCATTTTTTGGTGGCATTGACAACATAGCTTGTAAGGGTGGATGTCTTAGAAATCAATGCATTATCCCTTGCTGATTGATCTTTTGGTGGCATTGACAACATAGGTTGTAAGTGTGGATGTCTCAGAACTCAATGCATTGTCCCCTGCTGATTCATCTTTTGGTGACATTGACAACATAGGGTGTAAGTGTGGATGTCTTAGAATTCAATGCATTGTCCCTTGCTGATTCATGTTTTGGTGGCATTGACAACATAGCATGTAAGTGTGGATGTCTCAGAATTCAATGCATTGTCCCTTGCTGATTCATGTTTTGGTGGCATTGACAACATAGGATGTAAGTGTGGATGTCTTAGAATTCAATGCATTGTCCCTTGCTGATTCATGTTTTGGTGGCATTGACAACATAGCATGTAAGTGTGGATGTCTTAGAATTCAATGCATTGTCCCTTGCTGATTCATGTTTTGGTGGCATTGACAACATAGCATGTAAGTGTGGATGTCTTAGAATTCAATGCATTGCTGATTTATCTTTTGGTGGCATTGATAACATAGGGTGTAAGTATGGATGTTTTAGAAATCAATGCATTGTCCCTTGCTGATTCATCTTTTGGTGGCATTGACAACATAGGATGTAAGTGTGGATGTCTTAGAAATCAATGCAATGTCCCTTGCTGATTCATCTTTTGGTGGCATTGACAACATAGTGTGTAAGTGTGGATGTCTCAGAATTCAATGCATTGTCCCTTGCTGATTCATCTTTTGGTGGCATTGACAACATAGCTTGTAAGTGTGGATGTCTTAGAATGCAATGCATTGTCCCTTGCTGATTCATCTTTTGGTGGACATAGCTTGTAAGGATGGATGTCTTAGAATTCAATGCATTGTCCCTTGCTGATTCATCTTTTGGTGGCATTGACAACATAGCTTGTAAGTGTGGATGTCTTAGAATTCAATGCATTGTCCCTCACTGATTCATCTTTTGGTGGCATTGATGACATAGGTTGTAAGTGTGGATGTCTTAGAATTCAATGCATTGTTCCTTGCTGATTCATGTTTTGGTGGCATTGACACCATAGGATGTAAGTGTGGATGTCTTAGAATTCAATGCATTGTCCCTTGCTGATTCATCTTTTGGTGGTGTTGACAACATAGTCTGTCAGTGTGGATGTCTTAGAATTCAATGCATTGTCCCTTGCTGATTCATCTTTTGGTGGTGTTGACAACATAGGCTGTCAGTGTGGATGTCTTAGAATTCAATGCATTATCCCTTGCTGATTGATCTTTTGGTGGCATTGACAACATAGGATGTAAGTGTGGATGTCTTAGAATTCAATGCATTGTCCCTTGCTGATTCATCTTTTGGTGGCATTGATCACATAGCCTGTAAGTGTGGATGTCTTGGAACTGAAAGCATCATCCTCACTGACTCATCTTTTGATGGTCTTGACAATGTAGGAAGTAAGTCCAAATATCTTGAAATTCAATGCATCACCCTTTGCTGATTCCCTTCTGGGTGCCATTCCTAATGCAGCCAGTATGTTCAGATGCTTTTCAATTCAATGTATCATTGCTTCCTGATGTCCCACTTGGTGGTTTTTCCCACATAGGAGGTAAGCCCACATCTCCCACCCCTTCATTCATGATCTCTCAATCTCCTCCTTGGTGGCATATATGTCTTAGGATGTATGCCCACATCCCTTACTATTCAGTCTATGGTCCCTGGCTCATACACATTTTTCTGATATGTACAATTCAGCTTGTGAGTTCCTAGGTCTATACAATGCAATCATATTCTGTTTTCCAACTGCACTCATTACAATTTCATTTATTGCAGCATAACGTAAGTCACATCTAATGTGGCAAACTCAAATGATTCTGTCCCATTGCAATCTTAATCATTGCCACCTGTGTCTTCATTCTATCTGGTCAATATTGTCAATCCTCACTTCCAAATCCCTATCTCACATAAGTTTTATTAGGTGCTCAAATATCCAGGGGAGCAAGGCCTGTGCACCATTTCTCAAACTGTTGGTCAGTATAGTTTTCATCAATTTCCCACCTCCAGGGCATCTAACCATTCATTCCAGCATCCCCAGTCTACCCCATCCAATGAGAATGTTCAATATCTGGTGTTTATTTGTTGTCAGTGTTGAGGCCAATTCTAAGTGCACAGGAGACTGCTTATCTTGGCTTGTTAAACTAGTGGTCATCCTTTGGATACGGGGGGGGAGGAATGCAGATTTTCCTAATGCACCCACAACAGAGCATACTGCTAGCTCTATTCAGGACCAGATCAAGGATTATGGAGGTTCCCAGGGATCTGCTTCATTCAATATTTCAAGGAAACTTGCTAAGATCATTGATGAATATACAGCATTGTAGGCATCATGTGCACCACCTGTATGAAAAGTGATGTCCTCCAATTTCATTGTGCTCAATCCTCATCTGACAGGCTTTATTATTCATAGACATCATTTTCCCCTCAAGTGGAGACTGTAAGCTGGAGTCATAGGTGATGGACTGTAATGACATTAGATGTAATGTGTCACAGTTGAAATTGTGGAGATAGACCTGAAGCCATACTGGCTGCAATTGCATATCTGTGGAGAGCAACAGTGCAACTCCACCCACCTCTTGGTTCCAAGTTGGCAGCTTAATTTACTGTAGATTAAGCCAGAGAGAGACATGATTAGATGAATGTGAATATTAGGATGACAGTGCAGCCTAGAACATTTGTTAGATGGAGGCACCAAGGTAATTATCTGGGTACTTAAGGCCCTGTTTGGATGCAAGAGTCTGGATTCTTGGCCAGATTCTTTGCATTAATTGTGCTCTTGGAAAGAATCTGTAGTGCCTGGGGAACTCCACAGGCTATTGCACAGGGTCACTGCAGGGAAATGTAGGACCTCCCCCCTTGTGGGGTCAAAATCCTGTTCCTGCTGGTCACAGGGTTGAAATCTGGTGGCTGTCAGGAGCAAACTGACATCTGCTTCTGCCTTGGGACATCTGCTTCCACCCTTGGAGCTAGCCAGCAAACTTTCATCCTACATCAATCTTCACACATGGCACCTGTATCCTCATACACCCTCACCTCCTCTTTCCCCCAGCTCAGTCATGGGGTTCTCATCATCTTTTCCATGATCATCAGCATTTTGATTATCATCATTGCCCTCATACTATCAGGCATAGGTCAGCAGGCTGTGGGTTGGGTAATCAATCATTGGCAGTGCCAGTGGCTATGTCAACATCCCTCATCACCTCACCCCCCATGTGAGTCCCTACAGCTACCAATCCAGACTCCCCCTCCTCCACCATTGTCATTGCCCATTCCAATCCACAACCCCTCACCATCACTACAGTCCTTTGACACCTTTGGTGTACCCATGCATGGGCTACCTTCAGGATATCAACCATGAGCATGGCATACCTGGAAGTTGGGCATGGGACATGTGGAGGGATGCATGCAGGATGAGTAAGGGTTAGTCAGTAGACAGATCATGGTTGATAAGTGGCTGGGTAAGCTTAGTAAGGGTTAGTCAGGAAGGCTGTGAAGGCTGGACTTTAGAAGGATCTGGAAAGTTATGGAAGTTGGTGGAAGGTTCTGGAAGGCTGGTGGCTGTGTAGAAGGAATAGTATTTATAGCCCTTTGCAGTTGGATGATCCTCAGTTTTGATCTCTTAGGATTTCCACTGTGATAGGTGTGTGTGGTTAATTCACTTCTTCTCTCTCTCTTTCTGTTTGTGGCCTCAATGGCAGTGTCACCCTGACAGTGGCAATGCCACAGGTTCACCAATGCCACAGTAACTTGAGGGTTTTTTGAATGAATTGTGTTTTAATATATAATAAAATATCAGCCTGGTCAGTCACATGGGGGATCTAATTTAGGTACCATATTCAGGGCACAAAATGGTACCTAATAGGTCCCCCAGACAGTACAGCTGAAATACAGCCATTCCAATTCAGTTTTTGGTCATTTTTTGGTTAATGCATGGCTATGCTGGATCCACCTAATGCACCCTCAAAAAGGTACCTCTTAGGTGGGTTCCAACAGGCTGGTCAGACACTCTTGGGGGCCTTAAAAGGTATGTCATTTTGATATCTGTATAGTGCCTGATAGGCTTGTATTATGTTTGATATCAAAAAGTGATCAAAAGAGTATTTGATAGCAAAGAGTATTTGATAGCAAAGAGTTGGGTTTTGAGCTCAAGTTGAGATCAATTTGAGATCAATTTTGGAACTTGTAGAATTCTGCACTGGCCGACCTGTCAATTACCTAATATCCTAAATAGGTACTTATGTAATCCACCCAAAAAAGCAGTGACATAATCATACATAACAATAATAGTATTATGTAATATTAAATTACATAATTAGTTGATGATATAATCAAATGTATTCTGTAATACATGTTACTTAATATACATAATTACCTAATTAATTATTATCTAATTAATTACACAATCCAGGTTGTGTGACCACCACACCAGCAAGAGGGGGCACCCCTGCCCCAGACCAACTAGAGGGGTGGGGGAGGGGCTAGGGGGGCCACCAGAGGGGAAGGGGGCCCCAGGGTGTGCACTTAGGGGGATCCTATAATGGGGGAATGATGGGTTAGTTGAAAAAATCAATAGTAGTGCAAAAAGGGCAGCCAGAGGCAGCCCTTTTTGCACTAGAGTAGCTAAAATGCAATAACATACCTTAACACCACACCCCAGTCTATACTGGGGTGTGGTGGCTTGTCCTGGGCTCTTGGTAGATGGAGGTGGTGGTGTTGCACGCAACTGAAAAAATTGCCAGCAGTTGCTGGTAAATTGAACCTGGGACTCAATGCTGGCAATTGCCCAGTTTCAAAGGCAAGCCACCTGCTGCTATGAAAAAACCTAAATGGGGTAACTAGATAGACCAATATAATAGGGTTGATTAGATAATACACCATAATAACTTTGGATCAAATCTCATTACATAATACAGTGATTACTATTAAAAAAAGCCTAAATGCGGAAATTGAATGAAGTACATCCAAATAAGTGCTGAGCAGATCACTCTGAAATTTGGTACATGATTAGAGACTACTTCTATGCAAATTACATCAAAATTTCAGCCACCTTGGTCCAAGGCTTATGGAGATATGAGGCAAACAAGTCTGGATATTGACAATCCATTTCCTCCCCTTCCAGACCAGCTAGAGACTCAAAAATTGGCAGGAATCCAGACAATATAATGTAATAATCATGTGCCAAGAATTAGCCCAATCCATGCACTTTAAGGGAATGAACTGCACAATAGGTACCAGAAGCACTGGAAATTGCTGAAATGCAAGGAGTGCTAGGATCATTCTGAATTTTGGCACGTGATTAGACACTGTTTGGACGAAGAACATATCAAAATTTCAGCCAGATCCATGCATTAATTACAGAGATATGGGGAAAACAAGTTTAAACATTGAATATCAATTTACTCCCCCCACAGACAAGCTATGGACTTGAAATTTAACATGGGGAATGATCATATAATTAACTAACTATATGCCAAAAATCAGCTTATTCTGTGTACTTCTAGATATTCAACTCCCTTTTCAGGCAAAAAGAGAACAACAAGCTACCATGAATGTTAAACACTTTCAATAACACCCAAAATAGGTGGAATGGTCTGGTAATATTATAGCCCTGACTGTGTCAAACAATGGAATTACTTGGATGTGTGGAAGTAGCTGAAATTGAGGGCGAGGTGGAGGAAGATCAAAGTGCATTACATAAGATGTAGAGCAGGGGTGGCTTTGATATTACACCACTGAGTTAATACATATATGGGGAGTCCACATGCCAGATATCAGCCCAACTGGACTCCATTTAGGCAGTTTTCCACAGGCCTCCCCCCTAAACAACAATTTCCTCCCCAGAGCCTTCCATCCACACAATTCCCTCGAAAATGCACACTTAGATCATTCAAATGCATCTATACCATCCCTCAAATTTTCAAACTCATGACTCCAGTGTCAGAGTCTCCATAATA
Organism: Hydnum rufescens UP504; assembly: GCA_014904985.1. Lineage (NCBI taxonomy): Eukaryota > Fungi > Basidiomycota > Agaricomycetes > Cantharellales > Hydnaceae > Hydnum > Hydnum rufescens. The sequence continues at coordinate 61,010 of MU129129.1, forward strand.
TTTTCAAGTTTCACTGAAATATACCCTCCAGTTGGGACACTTCCAGATCTCCAATCACTCTGATTTTTGTAGACACACCCAGTCACCATTTGAGGCTCAGCCACCAATTTTCAGCCCATTCTAAACACTTTTGACACCAGTCACATGACTAGGTTCTTCCCCTCCCCCTGCTCCACTCAGTGATCCTATTTGTATGAACTTTGATGCCCCATGTAGTAGTAGTATGTGAGAGTGCATGATTCAAATTTCAGGACACTCCATGCAATATTCATTGAGTTATTCAAGAAATATGCTAGATCAATTCACTTTGGGGTCAGAACTATGGTAAATACTCGGATGTACCATAGTTCTGACCCCAAAGTGAATTGATCTAGCATATTTCTTGAATAACTCAATGAATATTGCATGGAGTGTCCTGAAATTTGAATCATGCACTCTCACATACTACTACTACATGGGGCATCAAAGTTCATACAAATAGGATCACTGAGTGGAGCAGGGGGAGGGGAAGAACCTAGTCATGTGACTGGTGTCAAAAGTGTTTAGAATGGGCTTGAAAATTGGTGGCTGAGCCTCAAATGGTGACTGGGTGTGTCCTACAAGAAATCAGAGTGATTGGAGATCTGGAAGTGTCCCAACTGGAGGGTATATTTCAGTGAAACTTGAAAATATTATGGAGACTCTGACACTGGAGTCATAAATTTGAAACTTTGAGGGATGTTATAGATGTGTTTGGATGATCCAAGTGTGCATTTTAGGGGCAATTACATGGATGGAAGGCTCTGGGGAGGAAATTGTTGTTTAGGGGGGAGGCCTGTGGAGCACTGCCTAAATGGAGTCCAGTTGGGCTGATATCTGGCATGTGCACTCCCCATATGTATTAACTCAGTGGTGAAATATCAGAGCCACCTCTGCTCTACATCCCATGTAATTCACTCTTGATCTTCTTCCCCCTCCCTGTAATATAGCTCTTTGGTATATGAAGTCCTTCTTTCCATTTCAGGACACTTATGTAATAGCATGGTCTGCGATGATTGTAGTCATGGATGTTACCGAATAGAGAGTAACTTCTTGCCCGGACCTCTACACTCACATGAGACCCGCGAAACCTTCCCGTCATGTCACTATCGATGTGACCCGCTACTGACGCACCCCCCTCTTTCTGTTTTAGCAGCCGCTCAGACAGCTGGCCTACTTGGCAAGTCTTGTATCGACGCGACTCTAACTGTGAGTACAGCTCTTTAGCCTACTCACTGACTTCAATCCCTTCCCTTAGATAGTCGTTACGCCACTTGGCTAATGACTACTTACTTGCCTTCATCATCCTCCCTCTTCCCCTGCACTCTTTTCTCCTGGACTTGGAGTGAAGCAAGTGCCTAGCTCTGTGCCCGGTTCCCCCACTCAAGGCTAGTGCTGAGAGCGGTAGGAATTCTACTCTTCTCAATCCCCTTCTTCCCCCCATTGACTCTGCCTTGTCTAACGATGACTATCATGTATGTTCACAGTTGAACAATGCGCTATTACCAGGCTGGTCAGACAGTCTTAGGGGCCTCAAAAGGTATGTCATTTTGATATCTGTAGAGTGCCTGATAGGCTTGTATTATGTTTGATATCAAAAAGTGATCGTTAGAGTATTTGATAGCAAAAGAGTCAGGTTTGAGCTCAATTTGAGATCAATTTGAGATCAACTTTGGAACTTGTAGAATTCTGCAATGCTTTACTGTAGTGCAGACAGACATTTTATTATGCAAAGCATTTACATGGTTAAAGGAAATATTATTCTGAATCCAAATCTAGTTCTACAATTGCTTGGTCCACTGTGGCTATCAAACCAGCTTCCTCCAGCTCAAAGAACTCCTCCAGCTCACACCCTCCAAGTCATCATCTGAACTTGCATCAAAATCATCAAGATTCCTTCTACTTTGAGAATTATGGTCCAGGCATGGTGGGGTTGTAGTGGCAACTAAAGATTCTTGTTCCAATTGCACTCGGACATTAGACCGAACACCATAATGTTGATGTAGCGCCAAAGGCATTCAAACTGAGTCCCAACTTGGAGCACCAGGAGCAATGGGCACTTGGACTATGTCCTTTTTCCAAGCTGTCATCCAGTCATACAGTTGGTGTGCCCACAGAAGCCCAAAATACGAGACATCTTCATCCTTGGATCCCATGAAGAGGTCCATTGCAGCTGAATACTCTTCATGGAACCACGTCTGAAGGTTGGCATGCTCACCCTTGCACCTCTCAAGCTCCTGCTGGCAGCTGGCCACCTCCTGTGAGATCTGGATACCTTCTTTGACTGAGGGATCTGCCAACCAAGGGGGCACAACTCCATCTGGGAAATCTGCAATATCACCTTGAGAATCTTCCCATATATCTTGATCCACATCCAGCTTGTACAGGCCATCCATTGTGAGCATCTGGCGGAATGTATGCATCTCTCCAAATACCTCCCCTTCCCCTAAGCGCAACCAGTTCCTTTAGCCTTGCATTGTATTTCTTTACAGTGGCCTCAATCCCGCCAGATTGGTTATTCACAGCTTTCTCGACATGGGCCTTTGTCTTCTGGTCCAAGATGTGACTCGAGTTCATGCAGTCCAATGTGGCAAGCTCGAAACTTCCTAGCCCTCAGCTTCTTCAGAAGTTGCTCACGAAAGTGCACGGAGGTTCAGCTGAATATTGACCCATTTATCCTTCTTGAGCCTATTTAACTCAGATGCAGATGCATGGTCGGTTAGCCGCAGCTCATTGGTCTTCTTGTTGATCGTGGTCTCCAATCGCTGGATGGCCTCCTTCAGCAGCCTGACTTTTTCCTGCCACTCCGCCTGCACTTCATTGCTTGCAGTTGTGTCATCTTGGACCAAATCATTCCCCTCAGCAATCAAATCCTTGAGATTCCCTTGCTGAGCCTCAAGGGTTGCCATCAGAGATATGATCCATTCCACAGCTCAGGCACCTTTCATCTGAGACTGGCATGAAACAGGTTGGCTGTGATATTCTTGTTGGGCTTTGAACTGCTCCATTAAGTAACTGGGAGAGCAGTCACCGAGCTTCATCTCTGCCTCTTCTAGGCAGTGCTACAACCGATCAATTCGACCTTGGAGCCACTTTCCCATTCCCATGCGCTTCCCGTCATCAATGTGCTCCACCTGGAGGTCAAGAATGAAGAGACACCAGGTGATAGCCTGTCACCTGCAACCCAGGGATAAGCCTGCGAAGCTCACTCCAAAACTGCTCACACCCTTCACCATCTGAGAGTCCCCAGAGCTCTGATTTGTGAGGATGATACCAGAGCTGGCATGCCCATTGATGACCATACGCATGGAAAATTGAAACCCCCCACTCCAAGCGAGGCAGCCATTCCAGCATGAATCTCCACTTTTTCAGAGTCTGGTCCATCTGACAGCCAATGTCATACAGGGCCCCAATTCTCCAGTGACTCGGTACATGCTTCAGGATGGTCTCCAACAGTGCAAAGACATAGAACTGCTTCTCTCCTGCAGTCCACATGCTTGCAACAGCAAGTGGTATGTCATGATGGCACAGTAGAGCTATTACCCCAGTATCTTCAAAATACTGGGTTGATGCCTTGACGCAATCTTCATCTGCAGCAATAAATGACTGCTGACATGCATCATAGGTCAAGTTCAGTGCATGGAGGCCTGGTTCCACCGTATCATCCTCTGGGTGATCTGCATAATAATCGGTGCCCTCATTGGCTGTGCATTTCAGTCCCATGCATGCTGGCCTTGCAGGACGAGTCTCCAGGATTTTCCTTTCCCAGGACTCCAAATAGTCCCTCGACAACATGATTGTCTTTGGGTGAAGTGACTGGGGGATCGCATGCCCCTGTCTCTCCCTCATGACCATGTCATCGGTCTTCGTTGCGGATCCGCTTAAGTTGGAAAATTTGCATCAATGCAAACTATGAGCTGGACTCTACAAGTTTCATTGCAGTCAGAATGACTATTATCCCGGCTTGTCACAGATAATAGCCTACTCACAGCATATTACATGTGTCTGTATGATTTCCTCCAAAACAAAGTGGGCATCGGACCTCAAGTATTCACTGGGGCAGGTATGGTCGGCAGGAATGAAATTTGAGCAGACGTCAGGAGGCAGATCGGCAGACACACAAGTGAGAATGGTGGCAGGAGCATTAACTGAAGCATTTGCAGGAGTTGAGTTTGCAAACAGCTTCGAGATCGCTCTGAACATTGACATATCCCCACTCATGTACCGAGCATTCTCTCATCCAACTCTGAGATCAACCCTCTCTTATCATCCTGCACAATTCGAGTAATCTCTGCCCTGACCAACCGAACAAGCACCTGATAGTGCACAAGTGCATTTGCAAAGTGTCACTGAAATGAATCTCCTGTTGCAAACTCATACCCATGAGCTTTGAGGTACTCAACCAGAGTCGCAGCCCATGCTCTTTCATTGGGTGCCGTATGAAGAAATAGGGAGGCCACAAATTCGAGCATGTCGAGACTGACTGCCAATGTGGGGAAAAGAGGTGCACATGGGAAGAAACCAGCGCTCGACAAGCTGGATGGCGGCCAGACTGGCATGGACAGACCGTCAGCACAACCTCTTCCAGTCACTCCATGGAAATGCAGAGAACCCAAAGGGGTCGAGGTGCCCCACATCTACATACTGCAGGACTATGGGGCTCTTCTGCCGAGAGGTCTGAGAAGCGCCCCCAAGCGACCTTCATGTAGGGATGGATAAGGCTGGGTAACACCTCTCTGTTCCATCTATCTGCTTGAGCAAGTTTACGAAGTGCATGCTGAGATCGTTTGTCCTTCATTACTTGTATTTTACTCTGGCTCGTTTCAGCTGCATATTGCACATCCACATGGTCCCAGCTGAAGTACTCGGAACATGTAAGGGGAGGATCAGGAGGGAATCGAGGTGAGACCGATGTTTTCGAGGGGAGGCAAAGGCGAAATTGGCAATGTCTTGGGCAGATGCAGGTATAGAAAGGGCATCATGCACCTAGGCCTTTTGGATGGAGGGGGCTCATGCTCACTACCTCGATTTGGAGGTAGTTTTTGTTTTTGGTGTGTTCGTTTCTCCCTCCTCTTCTTGGCAGGCCATGACTGCAGCCAACATTATGTGAAAGCAGAGCAAGAAACTCGGAAATGGTATTGATGAGGCCTGTACAATAGGAACAAATGATAGGCGAGGTGGCGTGTGGGTGAGAAAAAACTTGACAATGGATGGATGGTTGATTCACGCAAGAGACTGCACTGCACGACTGGCAAGAATAATGGCGACTGCAGGTGAAACTGCAGTGTGACACTACCCAATGCTTTGAGATGGTGACAGGGTACGTGAGAAAAAACTACGAAACAAAGAGCTATGGGTTCAGCACAAGAGATGGCACGGATAATGGAACTGCAGACGAAATCTGCAGAGTGTGACACACCTGATGCTTTGAGAGGAGAGGTTGATGGATGAATGTACAGGCAAAATAAAAAGCGAAAAGTATACGCCTTGAAAAAAAGAGACTAGTTCATCGACAAGAGATGCACAGAATAGTGCTGTACTGCCAATCAGAAACTGCGGTGTGAACCACACTACCCGATGCTATTTAGAAGAGAGGGTGAGAGATGATCTCCTCTCT
>MU129129.1:68526-95867 GCA_014904985.1 Hydnum rufescens UP504
GAGTGCCTTGTCAGACATGGGACGGCTGCACTCTGGGGGGGTGTATCAAAGGCCTTCATCTTTGGCAAGTAATCTGGTGGCATTCCCCAAGTGGAGCTTGTGGACAACAGGAAAGGAGCCGCCCCATGTTTGCCCAATCAAGATGTCGAACTCGAAGTGGAAGGCAACCAAGTCCGTGGAAAAGGACTCTATGCGAAGTGTGTACGAGCAAGGGGAATCACCTGCCACCAATGTGGCTTTGAGTGCTGAATCTAGCTCGACTGATTTAGCTTCTGCAGCAATGCAATTGAGGTTTCCGAAGTTTCAGAAGAAACACCGGGACCCCATGGTTCTGCGTTTGTCCAATGGGGGCGGTTGTCAGGGCCACGCTGCAATGAGGGCACCAAACAAATGTAAACACAAATAATTCCAGCTAAGTCTGGTGTAAGTCCGGCTAAGTCTGCCAAGAATCCGGGCAAGAATGAGATAAGGAGGTTAGGGATGTCGGAGGAGCAGTCCAGCAGCCCGAAGGGACTAGGCGGAAATGAGCACAGTGGTCCTTAAGCTCGTGGAGTCGACTGGATAATACTCAGAGCTGTAGTCCAGAGTAACAGCGGAAATCCTGAGATTATGTAATATGAATACGGAATACATGAAGGCTGACCTGTAGTCTGGAGTAACAGCGGAAATCCTGAGAGACCAAAGCTGGGGTCTCTGGACTTCGCTCTTCGGACTACTTATACATGATGACTATACTACAGGGGAGTGATCGCTAAACTGTGGGTGGTTACAAGGGACGGAACAGGAACAGGAACAGGAACTCGGCCAGGGGCAAACTGGAAGCAATGGGAAATGAAAGGGAAATGAAACCAGATAGGGTTGGATCGGAGTCAAACAGATCAAGCAGAAGCAAAGTGGACTTGGGCAAAGGAACTAAGCAGAGAACTGGACTGGAGGTGGGTGGACAAGGACTGGAGTGATCCGGAGTGGACTGGAGTGGACATGGAGTGAGGGACAAACCCTGACAGCAGTGATGCAAGCGTGAAGGGCACGATTGATGGCTCTGCACACATCGTCTACCCCAACAGTATTTTATTCCTTGAGCTACAGCCCTTTATCAAATCCGTGGCCCCTTCTTTCCACCCCTTTCTACCATACCCCTTTCTTTTAATGGCCTTTCTTTTCCCACCTTGCCACTTCCCCACCTGTGTGATGTCCTGGTGCTATTGTCTCCACTCATCCCATGCAAAAATGTAGCATATGGATTTGTCATGATGTGCAATATTATTATAGTAAATGTCCAATGTGACATCGGTGCCTCTCCTCTCAAGGCACCGCGGTAGTGTCACACTGCAGGTGAAACTGCGTGTGACACTACCCGGTGCCTTGATGAGGGGATGAGGTGGACGTGCCGATCATGATAAGCTTGAACAAACAGAGGATCCACGCCAAGGAGATTGCACGGATAGTGGCAACTGCAAAACTGCGGTGTGACAACTACCCGGTGCGTTGAGAGAGGGCGACGAGGTGACGGGTGAGTGAGATAATGTTCAAAAACAACAGAGGATCTGTGCAAGAACATGGATAGTGGCGACTGCAGTCAAAACTGCAGTGTGACACTACCCGGTGCCCTTGAGTGAGATAACGCTGGAAAAAAAACAGGGGATCTGTGCAAGAGAAGGCACGACTCAGTTGAAACTGCAGTGTGACACTACCCGGTGCCTTGAGAGAGAGCACGTGATGTCACATTGACATTACTATTAATAATATTGCACATCATGACAATCCATATGCTACATTTTTGCATGGGAATGAGTGGAACGAATAGCACCAGGACATCACGCAGGTGGGAAGTGGCGAAGGTGGGAAAAGAAAGGCCATTAAAAGAAAGGGGTACGGTAGAAAGGGGTGAAAGAAGGGCCACAGGATTTGAAAAGGGCTGTAGCTCAAGGAATAAAATACTGTTGGGGTAGATGATGTGTGCAGACACCATCAATCGTGCCCTTCACGCTTGCATCACTGCTGTCAGGGTTTGTCCCTCACTCCAGTCCACTCCGGTCCACTCCAGTCCACTCCAGATCACTCCGGTCCTTGTCCACCCACCTCCAGTCCAGTTCTCTGCTTAGTTCCTTTGCCCAAGTCCACTTTGCTTCCAGTTTGACTCCGATCCAACCCTATCTGGTTTCATTTCCCTTTCATTTCCCATTGCTTCCAGTTTGCCCCTGGCCGAGTTCCTGTTCCTGTTCCTGTTCCCGTCCCCCTTGTAACCACCCACAGTTTAGCGATCACTCCCTGTAGTATAGTCATCATGTATAAGTAGTCCGAGAGCGAAGTCCAGAGACCCCAGCTTTGGTCTCTCAGGATTTCCGCTGTTACTCCAGACTACAGGTCAGCCTTCATGTATTCCATATTCATATTACATAATCTCAGGATTTCCGCTGTTACTCTGGACTACAGCTCTGAGTATTATCCAGTCGACTCCACGAGCTTAAGGACCACTGTGCTCATTTCCGCCTAGTCCCTTCCGGGCTGCTGGACTGCTCCTCCGACATCCCTAACCTCCTTATCTCATTCTTGCCCGGATTCTTGCAGACTTAGCCGGACTTACACCGGACTTAGCTGGAATTATTTGTGTTTACATTTGTTTGGTGCCCTCATCGCAGCGTGGCCCTGACAACCGCCCCCATTGGACCAAACCAGAACCATGGGGTCCCGGTGTTTCTTCTGAAACTTTGGAAACCTCAATTGCATTGCTGCAGAAGCTAAATCAGTTGAGCTAGATTCAGCACTCGAAGCCACATTGGTGGCAGGTGATTTCCCCTCGCTCCGTACACACTTTGCAGTAGAGTCCTTTTCCACGGACTCAGTTGCCTTCCACTTCGAGTTCGACATCTCGATTGGGCAAACACGGGGTGGCTCCTTTCCTGTTGTCCACAAGCTCCACTTGGGGAATGCCACCAGATTACTTGCCAAAGATGAAGGCCTTTGATACACCCCAGAGTGCAGCCGTCCCATGTCTTGATGAAGGCACTCTCAGTCCTCAGGGTCTCTGGTGATGGCCACCAATGACTTGGTAGAGTTGCCCCTCCTTGTCATCGTCAAAAACCGCTTGATTTGATTGTCCTTGAGGCGTTCAAACCCCCACAATCGAAGTTGTTTTTCTGAATTAGGCATACATTCCGACACCACAATTGGTATGTTGGGTTTGCCTTTGAGAACGGTTGAATACGGATGTACACCAACGAACGATGTTTTCACATGTTCGATGGAATCGGAAGACACCTCAAGAACAAGGGCTGATAACTGGATGTGTTTTTGAGAATGAGAATTGAAACCAAAAGAGAGCGCAGTGCAGAACGTACTGAATATTGGCCCCAAACTGATACCAGTTGGACCTCAGCTATTATGCACCATCCTACCAGCATACCTAATCCCTTCGAAAACAGCTTCTCTTTGTGGTCGATCCAATGGTTGGGTCGAAATCCACTGTCCATAAGGGGGACACCCATGCAAACGAAGAGATTGGATAACTCGACCATTGTGAAAAACAAGGGGCTAATGCAAAGCAGTGAATTTCGCACTGAGCCTGGGCTTGTGGTAGATTCTCAGACTTTGAGGAGAGTACTGTACGGTAGAGTGTAGACGGCCAAAGTCAAGAAAGAATTTTGAATCCAAACTGATCCAAAACAGAAAACCAGACTGAGCTAGGTTGATGAAATAATGTACATACCATACAGCTCGCAAACAATTTTGGAATCCAATACACCCATTCTGCTCAAATTCTACTGAAGAAAAGCCGCGGAAGCCATACCAGAATCCAGTCCACCGTGTATTACATAATTAAGTTAGGACTCAAAAGTCATGTATATATGGCAGTTGCCGGAAAGGAATCAAGTAAACCTTTGCCCGGACCTCTATGCCTTGCGAGAACCGATGAACCCTCTTATCTCTGTCTTTGGCCTGCCTATCTGGCTATCTGGTTGGCTTGCTAGTAGCCATTAATCACTAGCTGGGTCCTTCCTCTGGCCCTTGCAGTTGTCTGTCCCTGGACAACCTGCACAGCAGTAAGTAGAGCATCTTCTCTACTTGCTGACCCCTCCTTCTCCTTAGGTAGTGACTGTGCCACTTGGCCAGTCACTACTTCTTTAAGCCCTTCACCATTCCTCCCACTCCTTTGCAACCTTTTCTCCTGTGTCCAGGGCAAAGCCAGTGCTTAGCCCTGTTTGCAGCTCCCCCACCTGAAGCCAGTGCTAAGGGTGGTGTGATTACCCCTTCTCCTATTCTCCCTATTCCTACTCTCTCCCCAGTCAACTCCACTTTGTCCAAGTATCGACAACAGGTGCCCTCCTGAACTGGGAGGCACTTTGTTACATGGATGGCTACAGGGTCCTGTGGAGGCTTGAATGCTACAGGGTGGATTTAAGAATCATGTACGCCCAAATATGTTCATGAGCACCTACAAGAAGTTGGTATCCACCCCTGCTTGCTTTGTTGAATGAATATCCAATGCCTCTTTCCAAAGAGCATAATACCTGTGCATGACCTCCCCACCAGCATCCTCCTCCCAGTCAGCGATGTACACTTGTGGTTCATGAGCTTGCGAGAACTCGAAGTGTGTAGAAGGGACAGTGGACACGATACCAGAGAGGCTACTGCCCGAGGAATATGGTGATGAGTAGAGTCCAGGGACTTCTTCTGCAATCGTCTCGACCATAGAAGATCAAGAGACAGATGTCCCCATGATCTAACATGGGTAGAACTCGTGCTTAGAGGCCTGAAATGTGTCCCCTGCACTAAGCATCGTAACATCGATGCTTGGCTGAGACCCCAACTCATTACAATCTGTCGCCAGGGGGGTATCAGGAGACATGAAGATAACTGTCACTGAACGGGATGCGGTATGGTTCAAGGTGATGCTCTGAGTAAATGTTTGGTTGAATTGCAGCCAACAGAGGCTGGGTATACTCAGAAGAAGACCCTGATGGGGTGAGTGTAGGTTGACAATTAGGGTGTGTGGTACAAAATGGCTCAAAAGGGTTGACACTTCAATCCAAATCGACATGATGCAATGTTTGACCAGAAGCAGAATTTGGTCAGAAACAAAATAACTTACTGCTACTATGGAACCTACGTTGACCTCAGGTACCCATCGCACAGCCTTCCACCCTTCGCGGAAAATCGCAGTGAGCTCAGTCAGCTGTCTGGGCCTGACACAGTTCCATGTCAGCACTCTCAGGATGGGGCTCCAGATTCTGAGCCTGCTTCCGACCTCGCTCTCCAGAGTGGGCAAAGTTGCACCTCTAATCAAGAATATTCTGGATCGAGCCCTATGACCTGGTCCAAGGACGGAGATGCTGAGGCAGCGCCAGTTGACTGCCTGCTTGGAGTGATCTGTTCGACAATCGGGAGAAGCTCGAAACATATTCAAGAAGCCGACAGTTGCTGTTGAACAACATAAGTCATACCATGTGGTTCCCAAGTTTTTTTTAAATTTGTTAGCTGAATATGAATCATTTGGTGGATGCAGCATCACATGCTGTTACTTGCAGAAGGAGTGGTCATTGGTGTTCACAAGTAGCCAAAGGCACTTCCAATATTTCGGTGTCTCCTCGACACTCCACCCCCCTGTTCGTCAAGCAGGGGTCCTGGATTCAGGTGATTATACTCTCAGGCCAACATTATTGGATGCAAATGCCCCCTATCATGCATTCATAACCCGTACTCAGTTGGACCCACCTTCCTATACCCCTGCAATGAATGTGCAGAACAATGGAGTCAAGACGATTTTGCCTTACTATCAATCGTTATTCACCAAATTTTTCTCATCGTGTCATTGTGCTCTTGAACACTGGTCTTCTGTCGCAAGGTACCTTAAAGTGCCGAATGTCCCCCTTCCCCCTATGAAACCAACTAGTCTTGGTTGCTCCACCTCACTCGAATTCGTACCCGACTCTGTTTGGGCAAGTGGGGATGTTCACTTGAACGTACTCACGAGGTTTGCTTACAACTGCCGAGGGTATGCTGAATACGTGATGCATCTTGCCATCGACCATGTTGCCCGCACCTACAACCTGGACCTTCCTGTCTTTGGGATAGATGATCGACAAGTAGGGGCTGTATATCGCTTACCTCTTACTCCTGCAGATTGTCAAGCAGTAGATGATCTTGTGCGAATGGGTACACCAGTCTTTGGTGTCATGGAGTATCCACATCGCGACTGTCGTGATACTGTGCCTGATTGTTGTCCCGACTCTCCCGAGGCAGCCGCAGCTGCAGCTGCCGAATATTTTGCTGCAATGAAGAAGTGGGATCGAGCAGAATGTTGATGTCTCCAGTATATCATACACGTCGAGGTTCCACTGGTTCATGTGCAGCACCCGGTCAATTGGTTCATCAGGCCGCATTTGGGATATCCTGGTGAACTTGATCACAATGATTGTCCTCTCTGTGAAGCTGCATCACGTGTTTTGCCTGCTGGCGAAATTTGCGAGACTGATGTGGTCGCTTTACAGGACTTCCTTGGTCGTGGCCCGTGGCCTGCTGCCCAGGCATACAAGGTGCCAAAGTTCTATTACAAATATGAATTCGGGGAGGCGATAAAAATCTATGTCAATGAGGACGACAGTCCAATGGCTTCTTCATTGAAGGCGGTGGGTGATAACATGGAGGATCATGGTTTCAATATCTACAATGACATCATGGGGAACCCCTACTGATGAGGACGACGATAATTGGGAGAACAAGGGGGACTACGATCTCAATCCTACTCCTCACTTGGACACAAAACAGGAGGCTGAAGCAAAGGCCCTAGTACTCACTGCTGAAAGTGGAGATGGTACTGCAAAGTCTCAAATTATTAAAGTTCTTCAAGGTGCCCAGGGGAAGAAGAGGGGGAAATGGCACAACGGGAAGCCTCCCCAAACTGACTTTGAGACTGCAGTTATACAATTGTGGAGATCCTCCGATGGCCCCTCAAAGGCAAAAAAAAAGCAGGCAAAAAAAACTTGCCCAGGAGAGACAGTGTGCTGAGGCAGACACAGCGGCAGCCCCCCGGATCAGAGTGCTGGAGGAGGCTCAAAGGCTTGAAGCAGAAAGACTGAAATGGGAAGCAGAAGAGCATGTGCGCCTTCAACAGGGTGGACATGCCTCTGTTGCACCTGCTCCCTCTTCTGTTCCTGCCCCTCCGGTTCCTGCCCCTCCAGTTCCTGCCATTCCTGCCCCTCTGGTTCCTGCCCCTCTGGTTCCTGCCCTTCCTGTTCCTTCTGCCCCTGCTTCTGTGCCGAATCCTGCTCAGCCACGCACTCTGACCCCGACCCCTACTTCTCTTGAGCCTGGTTCTCCTCGCACTCCCACGTATTCTCCTGTCACTCCAGTGAGTGACCCATTTCCACCTTGTGCACCATCTCCCCATCGTTTGTCCCCGCCTCCTTGTCAAGCGCGATCCCCTCATCGTTTGCGATCCCCTTGTCGTTTGCGATCCCCTTGTCGTTTGCGATCCCCTCGTCATTTGCGATCCCCTCGTCGTTTGCGATCCCCTCGTCATTTGTGATCCCCTCGTCGTTTGCGATCCCCTCGTCATTTGTGATCCCCTTGTCGTTTGCGATCCCCTCGTCATTTGCGATCCCCTCGTCATTTGCGATCCCCTTGTCGTTTGCGATCCCCTTGTCATTTGCAATCCCCTTGTTGTTTGTGATCCCCTCATCGTTTGCGATCCCCTCATTCATTTGCGATCCCCTCATCATCCGCAATCCCCTCATCATTCATGATCCCCTCGTTGTGCACGATCCCCTCATCATGCATGATCCCCTTGTCGTGCACGATCCCCTCATCATGTGCCGTCTCCTCTTCATCGTGTGCCATCTCCCCCTCATGTGTCATTCCCTCCCCGCTGTGTGCCGTTTCGCTGCCAGTCCCTGTCTCCCCCCAGCCATGCCTGGCCCCACCATCGCCAGGCACCTTCTCCCCACCCCGCTCTGTCTTCTTTTTGTCGGTCCCCCTCTCCTCCTCATTGAGCCTGGTCTCCTGCTCGTCAAGGTCCATCCTTCCACTCTGGCCACCCCAAAGGAAGGCCAAGATCACCCCTGGAGCCACCAAGGGGGCCATGAGCGGTGCAATGAGAACCGCCAAGGGGATGACCTGGGGAATTGGGAAGGCAATGGGAGCCATCAAGCTCCCGAGCGTCCCAAGAGCTTGAGCACCGGAGCCATGGCCGCTTCAGGGATGATCGTGATGGGCAGATGCGGGATGGACCTTGGCAGAGTGCCTCGTCTTCAAAGGCACCAACCCATCAGCCCCTGCCACAGCCAGCATGGAGGCCATCCCTCTCTCCATCCTGAGAGTATGCATGTCCAGGCCCATCTCAACTGCGTCGCCGCAGTCAGGACACCGCTGCTGTCCTCTGGACCACCACCCAGTTGTCAGGATCCTCCATCGCCACCCCAACCTGAGGCTACACCTCTCCTGAGTTGCTTAGGGCCTGCGCCAATGCTGTTTCCTCAAGGCTCTGTGGCACCTACTGCCAGCGTTGCACTGAGTGTTTCAGACATGAGCATGCTGTGGCCTCCACCAGAATGCCTGAGGCTAGCCCAATGGTATGCATTGGATATTGTGGGTGTCGATGGCCAAGAGGACCCCTTGACCTGGGTGCACCAGAACTCTCATCTGGGTGTGCTGGCAGCACGGAGGGTGAAACCCATTCGGAAGAAGGGCATGATGTACCACATGTACCTCCTCTTCAAGGACATGGCCAAATGGGATTCGTGTTGGAGCATCTTGGTATCTTTGTGCAGTGGCAAGACACTTCTCCCTTTCCTGTACATGGATACACTGGTGAATTGTTTTGGAGTTGCTGAAGTAAGGTACATGCAGGAGGTGTACATCAATGCAATCTCAACTGCTGAGATCCAGGAGCTCCTGGCTGTTGGACCATGCCCTTACGCAACACCCGGTGATGCTATCCCTGAGATGCTCAACTATATTCAGTATCCTGCATTACTTGACCCTTGTCCTGCTCCTCCCAAGCATGAGCGAACTTGTGCCATGATTAGTGTCGAGTTTGACACTGAATGGCTCAGCAGATGACTCCATCATGCATGAAAGGAAGACCCAGGCTCCGTGACAGTCAGTATGCGAACGCATGGAGATGCAGATGATCGCGCACAGGGCTCTGCAAAGGGTACTGCTTTGGCTTTCTGTGAGAACATTTGGCCAGTGCCTGGGGCACAATGATATCTGACATACGCCAGATCTCCAGATGGGCATATGCTGATCTTGGAGGGAGCGAGGTTCGTTCAAGCATGGAGAATTTTGGATGAACAAGGATCCAGCCAGCGTGGTGTATTGTCTTGGAGTTAAATAGGGACCAGCCTCGATTCCACAAGTGGATTGATGAGTAGGTATATCTCTAGCCTTACTCTCGTTCATATGCTATTCGACCATCCCCTTCACCACCAGCCCATTTCCCCACACTGCCAGCTTGTTGCTGCCTTCCCTCTGCCATTTCCTGCATCCCATCATTGCCTTCGACCTCCCGCACTTTCCTCTCTATCCTCCATTCCTTGACGTTAATATTATCATCTTACATATATCACACATGTACTCATTCATACAATAATATATACATCTGTCTGTACTGAAGAATTGTTTACCAGCAATGTCTGGGAATATCGTTCGCTCGCACAACATTAACAGTCTCTGGTGGAGTCTGGTTTTGGACAGTGTGACCATACACTCCCTATTTCCTGCTCCACTGAAGACTTTCCATCCACTACACTCCTTCTACTGGCTTTTGGTCGTCTTCCAACAAACCTGCAAAGTCCCAGGGCTACACCTTCCACTCCTACCTCTTGCCAGCCTTTGGGGGTTCTTGGAGAGTCTGGTCAAAGACGGTGCACACTGCACCCCTATCGCCTGCTTTCCATCTGCTTTTTTTGGCATCTCGTTCACTCCTGCTGCACTCGCTGTCTTCCAACTACCCTACACTTTCAATCCCTCAAAGCCTGGTTTAGGACAGCACAGTTTTTTGTGCTCTCCCTATTCCTACTTTGCACCATGTGATATCTCGCCATCCGTTCCCTCAATGTTGTAGCCTGAAGTTGCGAGGGTGCACTTTCTGTACCCCCCACTTCTACTACTTTTTTTCACGAGCTGACTCCTAGCCCGATATGCCACCTAAGACATATCAAGCCCGAAAAAGGACCACAAGGCCTGCTGCCACCCCGGCAGGTTGAATGGCCCAGTCCTCTACAATAACCAATGACACCACAGTCCCTTCAATGAGCAGTGAATCTGCTAGTGGGCCCCAGACGAGAGAGTCTTCTGACACAACTGGCGAAGCTTCCAGCACCCCCATTACACGCCCTGTCCCTCAGCAGTAATGAGTGGTTTATTGACATTCCGTCATTGCGATCGCACCAACAAACAGTTCAGCTCGCTCCACCTCAATCTAGAAACCATCCCAGTGTACCTACAGTGCGTTTCCTATCCATTTTATTTCCTAGATTGCTTTAAATTGACTTCCACTACAGTCCATTCCTTATTCTTCAAATCCTGCTGGTCACTCCCCATCTCCTGCTGGTTCTCCTGCTCCATTTCCTGGTCTTTCTCGTGCTCAATCACCCCATATTCCTCGTGCTCAATCACCCTGTATTCCTTGTGCTCAATCACCCCATATTCCTCGTGCTCAATCACCCTGTATTCCTCATGCTCAATCACCCTGTATTCCTCGTGCTCAATCACCCCATATTCCTTGTGCTCAATCACCCCATATTCCTTGTGGTCAATCGCCCCGTATTCCTCATGCTCAATCACCCCATATTCCTTGTGCTCAATCGCCCCGTAATCCTCGCACTCAATTGCCCCGTTGTAAGCAGGAAACAGAGGATGAAACCAGCTACAGTCCGCGAAATGGATACGAGGATGAAGAGAGGGGATCACGGGGCCAATCCGAACGTTAGGGTCTGAGGGGAGGGAGGTCTTTGGACAGGTGAAATTGTCCTGTATAGACAGAGCCTATCCAGACAATAAATGAAGGGGTTGATAAATCAGGGAATCACACTCTAGGTCCTCCTCTTGAGAGCCTATCAAAAGTGTGATTAGTGGGGGTGGAATTTACCCTGACACCAGCAGCAGTTCAACTAGCTTTTCAACTGGGGATGGGGGGAAAGACAATAGAAATTCGCATCTCCTGCACTTAATATACATCACAAAAAAAATGCTATGGTAACCGGCAGAAAGGTGGGATTAAGGCGAAAATGAGGAAAAAGAAATCAAGTCAAAAGCTTCAAAACTGAAGGAGATATTCAATTAACAAGTCAGAATAGGAGAATATGGCTTAACCAAGGTATTCCTCCTCTTCTACTGGACCAAATCCCTTGAGGAATGGTGGAACTGGTCGCCCTAGATGTACCCTCCATCGGACATAGGGTGCCGGAGCCATAATTGCCTTTAGTAATCAGAAAAGCGGAGGTAAAAGTGAAATGAGCCATGAGGAGACTAAATTACAGGAGGCCGAGTTCTAATCCGCTCGTTTTTGCCCTTGGTACCGTTCGATGCGGATTTTTAGCATCTTTCCAGGGGTGGTTGTTCCCAACGAATCGGATCAAAACTGATGGAGTTATTCGCGAATACGGAAAGATTGTGTGGAGCATGAGGTAAAATCAACCTGGAAGATGCAGTTCGCATCCGATAAACGCGTGTGTGGTACCGTTAGACAGGTATTGATCGTAGCTTTCTGGGCGCTGTCTTGCCGAGTCGATCCGATCAAAAATGAGGGAGATATTTGTGAAATACTCCTTGAGAGCATTGGAATAGCCCCTATTCAACATGTGACAAGTCCGCGAGTCAAAGTGGGAGTCGTGTTATGTAATCCAAGGTCAAATACCGCCCTTGAGGCATTTGGATACACCAATAGTGATACAATAGGTGGACAAAAGTAAGCAAGTTGAATTGCTTTAGCCTGGTTGAACTGGCTTGGAAATAAGTACAATTTAGATGGCCTGTTGAAGTGCCAAGGACGGACAAATAATTGTCTCGTATATAGGGTGGAGGAAAAGTATAAAGGACCACTGATCCTGGGATGTGAATCCATACTATTTGATGGCCAGAGGAATAACGAGTGTGGATATGTGAGAAATACAGAAATATGGATTCATTTGAGGAGGTAGTTGGGCCCAGATGAGGTATGTACGTAGTGGGATTTTATCCCTCCAACACCGTATTCATTGTGCTCAATCTCGCAATCGCTCTCGTGGTCGTCCTCGCACTCAGTCTCCTGCTCAGTCCCCTGCTCAGGCCGCCACTTGGTCTCCCCAGCCCCCAAGTCATACCTCATCTCACACGTTTGGCAATTCTCCATTCGTTGGGGATTTTGATCATGAGGTTGAGCCTTCTGGTCTATATCATCAGTGTGAAAATTCAGTCATTTTGGATCCACCAAATCCAAATGATGGGAATCCAGATGTTGAGGATGATCGACTCAGTTGCTGAGGAGGGTGACACTGCACAAATCAAATCACAGGGTGGACCATTTATGGACGAACAAGTTGCTGAGATCAGAGGCATTGTTGAATCCATGAACTGTGAGCTCGAGCTGCAAGGCGAAAGAGTGGGACAGGCCTCTTGAGTCTGTGATGCGGATCGGGAACCTTGCAATAAGCACAAGAGAATGGCGAAGTGCTGGGAATCCATGGAATGCATATCAGGCCTCATACGAGAAGGACCCTGAGCCAGACTGTCCCCATCACGAGTATGTGGAAAAAGTCATACAGCCAGCCTATCGTGAGCTCATTGCTGCACACAGTGGTGAAGACTCCGATGCATGGAAAAAGACATTGAAGGAGCTTGTGGATCAGCACAATGCCTCAAAGGCAGCCCAAGCTTTTGATATTGCCCTCTCACCTGGCTGCGATGGGCAAAGTCATTAAGCAGACTATCGAAGCGCTGGAAGGATGACTTGGAATGGATGGCCACTATGAACATCCACAGGTTCTGTGGAATTGTCAGCGGCATTCCTGACGAGGTGGCTTCAAAACAGAATGCTCTATTCACCAGCTTGCCAATTTGTCTTTCCCAAAAGACAGTACGTCATTGAAGATGATTCATTCCCACATCCTGGTCTATCAGGGGCAACATCTTTTATGCCAAAATCAGAAGCAAAAGATTCCAAAGTCCATGCATCTGATGTGGAAGGAGATTTCAGAGGAGCTCAATAACCTTCTGACTCCTCTGATCGGTCGGGTACCGTGTATACCTTGGGCAAGTCTCCCCCGATTCCTTGCCAACAACGAGTTGAAGATTGAGAATTGGGTTGTGGAATCCGAATTTCCAAGTCTCTTGTCCCTTGATGTCTCTGTAGTCCGAATGGAGAGTTGGAAGAAACTTTGGCGTACCTTTTTCCAGCCATCGGATGATTCAACAAAGGTCTGAGTTACTCAGCTCAAGCATATCACCCAGGAGAATAATGGGAAGCTTCCCAGTGACACTGTAATTGTCTCTGATCAATTCAATAACCCACTCCTGACTGTTGCTCAAGTGGATGGACCGGGGGAGCCAAATGAATCTGATGCCAACAGTGCCAATGGGACTTCCGATCGCAGGCGGTGCTTCTGGGCCCAGGAAACGGGCCTCTCAAGGTGATGGCCCCTCATGGAAGAAAAAGAAGATGGGCCCTAAGCATCCAATGTCTGCTGAATTCATCGACGAGTCCCAGTGACGATGATGGCCCTGTAACAGATACTTTTGAAAATCCAGGTGGAGCAAGTTCCGTTGGTGGTCAATCTAGTGGAACTACTTGGGGTGGCACTGGGTCTTCCGTCGATGGTGTTGTCAATGGTCAATTTAGTGGGAATGCTCCGAGTGGTGCCATCAATGGTCCAATGGACTGGGCCGGGGGATATGGTCAAAACCAGCAAGAATACAACCCACACGACGATCCCTTGATGGCATCCCTGTTTGTGAGGTACCCTGATTTGAACCTGGGCTTGAATCAAGGGTTTGATGACGGATTTCCTCTCTAAATTCTTCCACCCAACCTCCGTCTTGGATGTGTGCTTTGCATGCTTTTGCGTGCTTCATGCACTTTGAGTGCCTCTGCCTTCCCTTGGCCTTTTTTAAGACAAAAGTTTTCCCTTCATTTGATATACTACACCTATTTCTTGGATTTAATTTCTTAATCTCTGAAGAACTTGACTTCTTGTTAATTGCTCTATGTATATAACACATTAATTGACTTGATATCTGCCGCCATACCATGAGAAACCTTGGAGGTTGTGAGTTTGATATCAAAATCCCCGAGGGCAGACTTATGGATTGACCTAAGGTCACCCTCCTGAAATTATTTGATATCAAAGGATTCTGATGCCTGCTAGGCTTTTGATTTGACACAGTTTGACATACCTATTAAGGCCCCTCTAAGTGGTTGACCGAGGTGCACCATTCGTGACCTCCTTGCTTTAGGCTATTGCATGGGGGTGGCACCCCCTTCAGGGGTTGGCCAATCCTGCCACTTTTTTTGAAGCTAGCTCTTCAAGGTTTGAGGAGGGGGTGGCAGGGAACCCCCCCTACCCCCATCTCAAGCCTTGAGGAGCTAGCTTCAAAAAAAGTGGCAGGATTGGCCAGATTACTCCGTGGGGTTGGCAAATATGCCAACCCCATGGAGTAATCTGGCCAATCCTGCCACTTTGTTTGAAGCTAGCTCTTCAAGGCTTGAGATGGGGGTAGGGGGGGTTCCCCGCCACCCCCTCCTCAAACCTTGAAGAGCTAGCCTCAAAAAAAGTGGCAGGATTGGCCAACCCCCTGAAGGGGGGTGCCACCCCACGCAATAGCCTACCTTGCTTTAATCCATATAACGCCTTTTTGAGCCTCCAAACCCAGGTTTCTTTTCCTGTCTCCTCATAGCCTTTGGGCTGGCACATGAAGATCTCCTTGAGGATGCCATGGAGAAATGCACACTTGACATCCATGTGATGGATTTGTAGGCAGTGCTGAACACACAGGGCAAGGAAGACCCGGATGGCAGCAGATTTGACGACTGGGGCAAAGCTTTCCACATAGTCGATGTTTTCACATTGCCGGTCACTGTGGGCAGTTAGGCGGGCTTTGTAGTGGGTGATCTTCCCGTGTTCATCACATTTTTTTTGGAGTACAATTTTGTTCCCAATGAGGTTTGGGATGCTGACAGTGTTGGGGTTTACAAGGTTGTAGACATCAGCTTGTCAGATGGAGTCAAGTTCAGCTCGAATAGCAGTGTCCCAGAGCTGGGACTCGGGGCCAGCAAGTGCATCCTCAGTGTGGGGCATGTCTGGGAGGTCAGTGTCAATATCAAGGGTGTCGTCTGCCCCCTGGATATGGGCAGTGCTAAGAAGGCTGACAAGCTCTTGGGCAAGATCAGCATGAGGGAACTGTCAGGTGCGTCTTTGCGGATCATGTCCTGTAGAATGCCATAACAGCCATAGTCAGCAGGTTCAAGCTGCTTTGGGCTTTGATAGAGCAATGATCACA
This sequence comes from Hydnum rufescens UP504, assembly GCA_014904985.1. NCBI lineage: Eukaryota > Fungi > Basidiomycota > Agaricomycetes > Cantharellales > Hydnaceae > Hydnum > Hydnum rufescens. The sequence continues at coordinate 84,004 of MU129129.1, forward strand.
TAGTCGAGGGAGGGGTGCTGACAGTGGAGGAAGAACATCTGGAAGGTCGGGCGGGAGGCTGGTGGGGTCTTGTGTGGAGGGCTCACTAGGCTGGTCCTGAGCCAAAGGGGTGGCATCGTCACTATCCTGACTCTCAGGGGTGGTGAATTCCACTTCAGGCTGGGGGAGAGCAGTTTCAACAAACAAAGGGGAGTGGCTGGTATATGTGCAGTGCGTGGCAGGGTCCCAGAATCGGTATCCGCTGACACCTTCTGGGTATCCCAAGAACTTCACCTTCCGAGCTTGATCTCCCAATTTCTTGGCACCATCTCCCTTAGGGATATGGATGTAGGCATCACAATAAAAGACACGAAGGTGCGAGATGTCAGGTTTGTGGTTGTAGAATGACTTGAAGGGTGTGATGCCACCATTTGAAGATATTGTAGTGCACTGATGACAATAGGTGGCAGTGGCCAAGGCCTCAGCCCATAGCCCTTGAGGACAGTCCATGTCTTTGAGCATGGCATGAACTTTATTCATGAGTGTGTGGTTCATGCATTCAGCAACACCATTTTGCTCCGGATTTCCTGCAATGGTGCATTCAACTTGGATTCCGTGTTCTGTACAGTATGTTTCCAGCTCGGCATTGACATATTTGCCCCCATTGTCAGTGCGTAGAGTGCCAATGTGATGTCCAATTGAGTTCTCGAAGACTTTGTCCATCTTGATGAACCAAGGTGTGAACTCACTTTTGCACCTGAGGGAACAAGTCCAGACCATCCCAGACTTGTCATCCACAAGGGTGGCAAAATAAAGATTTCCCCCAAGTGATGGGATGTCCATCTCACCACAGACATCAGAGTGGACATGACCAAGGATATCAGGTGCATGGGTGTGTCCGACATCAAAGGGTAGGTGGGCCATTTTGGCTATAATGCATGACTCGCAGGGAACATTGCTGACTTTTTTGAATGCAACCCCATCAACCCCATGAACAAGTTTTCAGTGCAGCATGTCTTGTAGGGTGTGAATGTTTGGGTGACCAAGGTGTTTGTAGGCTATTGCATGGGGGTGGCACCCCCCTTCAGGGGGTTGGCCAATCCTGCCACTTTTTTTGAGGCTAGCTCTTCAAGGTTTGAGGAGGGGGTGGCAGGGAACCCCCCTACCCCCATCTCAAGCCTTGAAGAGCTAGCTTCAAACAAAGTGGCAGGATTGGCCAGATTACTCCGTGGGGTTGGCATATTTGCCAACCCCACAGAGTAATCTGGCCAATCCTGCCACTTTTTTTGAAGCTAGCTCCTCAAGGCTTGAGATGGGGGTAGGGGGGGTTCCCCGCCACCCCCTCCTCAAACCTTGAAGAGCTAGCTTCAAAAAAAGTGGCAGGATTGGCCAACCCCCTGAAGGGGGGTGCCACCCCCACGCAATAGCCTAGGTGTTTGTGAAGTAAGTTGAGAGAGGGATTCAGGTGAGTCACTTGCAGGGCATGGGTGATGTGGCAGGTGGTGAGGAGGGGGGGCAAGGGTGGGTGAGTCAACTGAAGGTGCAGCTGGAGTAGTGTTCCATGTTCACAGGACTTGGCGATGATTTTTCCAGATTTTGTGTGGATGAGGCATTGATTGCCTGTGAATATGGCTTTGTGGCCTCGATGCATAAGGGTGCGTATGGACAGTAGGGCATTTGTCAGTTCAGGGACATACAGGACATGGGCGAGTTGGAGGGTTTTGTCATGACCACTGACAACTCTGGGTAGAGACACAGGGCCTTCCCCATAGGCAAGAATGTGCGAGCCATTGGCTAGGCACACCTTTCAAGGGATTGGGTAAGTCTGGTATGAGGTGAAATCAGCTGTAGTTGGGGCCATATGATCAGAGCACCCAGAGTCAATGACCCATGTGGATCATGTGAAGGTGTTGACATCTGTTTTGGCAGCAGTGGAATGGGCTTCTATTACTCCAGTGGCAGGAGCAGTAATTGCAGCAACCATCATCACATCTGCTTCGTCATTAGTGGTATTAGCAGTGACAAGGTTCGCCTGACCCTCCTTCCCACTCCCAGAGGTTTTCTCAGGGCATTTGGCTTTTATGTGGCCAAGTTTCTTGCAGGTATGGCCAGTGGCTGTCTTTAGCCACTCCTTGTACTTTGCCTTCTCCTTGGGGGTTTTTGGTGGACCACATCGGTTCCTGGTATTGACCTGCAGGGCGGCTGATGAACCTTTTGAAGACGAGTCTGCAACAGACTGCTGTATGCGCGTCTCTTTGTCCATTAGTGCCCCCTTGACGTCATCCAATGTCACTGATGTGACACCAGTGAGTAGTGTGGTGTGGACGATATTGTACGAGGCTGGCAGCCCATGGAGGAGGGCAAGGGCCAGGAGAGTGTCAGGAATGGGGGGGTCACCAATGGGACCAGATGTGATATAGTTGGCAGCAGCAGTTTCAAGAGTGGCAGCAAAGTCGGCAATGGATGTGAAGTTGGAGAGGGAGGAGGAGAATATTTTCTGGGCAGTGTAGAACTGAGCAGAAAGGCCCTTTGGTTCATACATGCAGCACAATTTATTCCATGCAACAGAAGGAATTTCGTCGCAAGCGATGTGGGATTTCACAGCTGGTTCACAGGTGAGGATGATGTTGTACAAGATGTTGATCACGCCCTTCTCCCAGATCTCCATCTTCAATTTGTACTGTGGATCATCAATTGGAGTGTCATCAGCTCCAATGATTTTCGCGGCAGGTGGGGTGGCATTTTTCCCTTGGATCCAGGACCATTGTCCGGCATGACAAATGATGAGACACAGATTGGCAGCCCATGCAGCATAGTTCTCACAGCCATGAAGCTTTGTGACAGATAGCTTGGCAGATTCAGTCATGGCGACTGGTTGAGTAGAGTGCAAGGTGGCAACAAAGGTTATAGCTGGTGGTGCTTTTCAGTAGGGCAATGGGCCCATAACCTGTAGAAACGGAAAGCCTGCAACACAGGAACCATAATCAATTGGTTGGCAAGGGAAGTGTAAGTGTATATACATGAGGAGAGATAATGGAGTGCTTGCCTGCAATGCGGGAACCATAATCGATTGGTTGCTGAGTCACAAGGCTAGCATAGGTTTATATAGAAGAAATGGGGAAAGCAATGCATGCGGACAATGTGCGCTTTGGTGCATGTCCAGATCATGTGGCATCTAATGGATAGTGGTGGTGGCAGACATTGCTGTGGCAGTGTCAGAGCATTTTGCTGTAACATATAGTCATGTCTAGACACATCTAGTCATGTCTAGACATGTCTAGTCATGTCTAGTCATGTCTATAGTCATGTCTAGACATGTCTAGTCATGTCTAGTCATGTCTAAACATGTCTAGACATGTCTAGTCATCTATAGTCATGTCTAGTCATGTCTAGTCATGTCTAGACATGTCTAGTCATGTCTATAGTCATGTCTAGACACATCTAGACATGTCTAGACATGTCTAGTCATCTATAGTCATGTCTAGTCATGTCTAGACATGTCTAGTCATGTCTATAGTCATGTCTAGACACATCTAGACATGTCTAGACACATCTAGACATGTCTAGACACATCTAGACATGTCTAGACACATCTAGACATGTCTAGTCATGTCTAGACATGTCTAGACTAGGCTATTGCGTGGGGGTGGCACCCCCCTTCAGGGGGTTGGCCAATCCTGCCACTTTTTTTGAAGCTAGCTTTTCAAGGTTTGAGGAGGGGGTGGTGGGGAACCCCCCCTACCCCCATCTCAAGCCTTGAGGAGCTAGCTTCAAAAAAAGTGGCAGGATTGGCCAGATTACTCCGTGGGGTTGGCAAATATGCCAACCCCACGGAGTAATCTGGCCAATCCTGCCACTTTGTTTGAAGCTAGCTCTTCAAGGCTTGTGATGGGGTAGGGGGGTTCCCACCACCCCCTCCTCAAACCTTGAAGAGCTAGCCTCAAAAAAAGTGGCAGGACTGGCCAACCCCCTGAAGGGGGGTGCCACCCCCATGCAATAGCCTAGTCTAGACATGTCTAGTCATGTCTAGACATGTCTAGTCATGTCTAGACATGTCTAGTCATGTCTAGACATATCTAGTCATGTCTAGACATGTCTAGACATGTCTAGGCATGTCTAGACATGTCTAGGCAAGGAAAAGGTGCATTAGGTAATATCCCATAATAACTTTGGATATCCAGTTACATAATAAAGTGTTTCTTATTTAAAAAAAAGCCTAAATGTGGAAATTGGATGAAGTACATCCAAATAATATTTAGCCATCCAGCCCAATGGAGGCCCAGGACCAGGGGGAGGTGCCTGGGATGGGTGGAGGGACCCCTAAGGACCCTGGCTGAGTGAAGAAACCAGGCCCAGAGCAAGTGGCTAGTGCCTGGAGAGATGGGGGCAGTAAAATGAATACCGGAAATTGTGGAACTTGCCTGATCTGAACTGCTGGGCGGTTCATTCTGAAATTTGGCACATGATTGGGGACTATTAGGGCGAAGAACATATTAAAATTTCAGCCAATTACGATCAGTAGGTATTGAGATATGAGGAAAACAAGTTTGGACACTGAAAATTAATTTCCTCCCCTTACAGAATACCTGGGAACTTGAAAACTTGCACAGAGTATGATAATATAATGTACTAATTATGTGCTCAAAATTATCCCAATCCACCCACTTTAAGGTAGGGAACTGGACAATGGATACCAGAGGCAGTGAAAATTGCCAAAACGATACCCAATGAGCAGACTATTCTGAAACTTGGCATGAGATTAGACACTGCTCAGGTGAAGAACATATTCAATTTTCAGCCCAATCCATGCAGTAGGTACAGAGATATGAGGCAAATAGGTTTCAACCTTGAAAATTGATTTACTCCCCCTACAGACAAGATATGGACTTGAAATTTTACATGGAGTATGACCATGTAATCACATAAATATGTGCCAAGAATCAGCTTATTTTGTTTACTTCTAGGCATTGAACTCCCTTTTCAGGCAAAAGGGAACAAAAGCCTACCATAAATGTAGAACACTCCACATTAGGACCAAACTAAGTGGAATAGGCTTAGAATATTATAACACTGCCTATATCCAAAAATGAAATACATTGGATGTGTGGAAGTGGTTGAAATTCAGGGGGAGGGGGAGGAATATCAAAAGTCAATTATATAAGATGTAGAGCAGAGGTTGCTCTAATATAATGCCAATAGTTTCATACATATATGGGGAGTATACATACCAAATATCAGCCTGATTGGACTCCATCTAGGCACTATTCCACAGCACTCCCCCCTAAATAATAATTTCCTGCCCAGAGCCTTCCATCATGCAATGGCCCTGAACATTCACCCTTAGGTCAGCCAAATACATTCATAACATTCCCCAAAATTTCAGATTCATGACTCCAGTGTGAGAGTTTCCATAATATTTTCAAGTTTCACTGACCTACCCCTCCAATTGGGGCACTTCCAGAGCTCCAATAACTCCCATTTTTTGTAGGCCACACCCGGCCACCATTTGAGGCTCAGGCCCAAAATTTCAGCCCATTCTAAGCACTTTGGACATTGGTCACATGATCAAGATCCCCCCCTCCCCCTGCTTCACTCAGTGATCCAATCTGTATGAAAGCTATTACCATCTGTAGTAGTAGTATGTAACAGTGTATGATTCAAATTTCAGAACATTCCATGCAATATTGATTGAGTTATTCAAGAAATATTCTAGATCTATTCAATTTCACTACATACCATACCTCTACCCCCAAATTGAATAGATCTAGAATATTTCTTGAATAACTCAATCAATATTGCATGGAATGTTCTGAAATTTGAATCATACACTGTTACATACTACTACTACAGATGGTAATAGCTTTCATACAGATTGGATCACTGAGTGAAGCAGGGGGAGGGGGGGATCTTGATCATGTGACCAATGTCCAAAGTGCTTAGAATGGGCTGAAATTTTGGGCCTGAGCCTCAAATGGTGGCCGGGTGTGGCCTACAAAAAATGGGAGTTATTGGAGCTCTGGAAGTGCCCCAATTGGAGGGGGTAGGTCAGTGAAACTTGAAAATATTATGGAAACTCTCACACTGGAGTCATGAATCTGAAATTTTGGGGAATGTTATGAATGTATTTGGCTGACCTAAGGGTGAATGTTCAGGGCCATTGCATGATGGAAGGCTCTGGGCAGGAAATTATTATTTAGGGGGGAGTGCTGTGGAATAGTGCCTAGATGGAGTCCAATCAGGCTGATATTTGGTATGTATACTCCCCATATATGTATGAAACTATTGGCATTATATTAGAGCAACCTCTGCTCTACATCTTATATAATTGACTTTTGATATTCCTCCCCCTCCCCCTGAATTTCAACCACTTCCACACATCCAATGTATTTCATTTTTGGATATAGGCAGTGTTATAATATTCTAAGCCTATTCCACTTAGTTTGGTCCTAATGTGGAGTGTTCTACATTTATGGTAGGCTTTTGTTCCCTTTTGCCTGAAAAGGGAGTTCAATGCCTAGAAGTAAACAAAATAAGCTGATTCTTGGCACATATTTATGTGATTACATGGTCATACTCCATGTAAAATTTCAAGTCCATATCTTGTCTGTAGGGGGAGTAAATCAATTTTCAAGGTTGAAACCTATTTGCCTCATATCTCTGTACCTACTGCATGGATTGGGCTGAAAATTGAATATGTTCTTCACCTGAGCAGTGTCTAATCTCATGCCAAGTTTCAGAATAGTCTGCTCATTGGGTATCGTTTTGGCAATTTTCACTGCCTCTGGTATCCATTGTCCAGTTCCCTACCTTAAAGTGGGTGGATTGGGATAATTTTGAGCACATAATTAGTACATTATATTATCATACTCTGTGCAAGTTTTCAAGTTCCCAGGTATTCTGTAAGGGGAGGAAATTAATTTTCAGTGTCCAAACTTGTTTTCCTCATATCTCAATACCTACTGATCGTAATTGGCTGAAATTTTAATATGTTCTTCGCCCTAATAGTCCCCAATCATGTGCCAAATTTCAGAATGAACCGCCCAGCAGTTCAGATCAGGCAAGTTCCACAATTTCCGGTATTCATTTTACTGCCCCCATCTCTCCAGGCACTAGCCACTTGCTCTGGGCCTGGTTTCTTCACTCAGCCAGGGTCCTTAGGGGTCCCTCCACCCATCCCAGGCACCTCCCCCTGGTCCTGGGCCTCCATTGGGCTGGATGGCTAAATATTATTTGGATGTACTTCATCCAATTTCCACATTTAGGCTGTCTAGACATGTCTAGATGTGTCTAGACATGTCTAGATGTGTCTAGACATGACTATAGACATGACTAGACATGTCTAGACATGACTAGACATGACTATAGATGACTAGACATGTCTAGACATGACTAGACATGACTATAGATGTGTCTAGACATGTCTAGATGTGTCTAGACATGTCTAGATGTAGATCTAGATGTGTCTAGACATGTCTAGATGTGTCTAGACATGTCTAGATGTGTCTAGACATGTCTAGATGTGTCTAGACATGTCTAGATGTGTCTAGACATGTCTAGATGTGTCTAGACATGTCTAGATGTGTCTAGACATGTCTAGATGTGTCTAGACATGTCTAGATGTGTCTAGACATGTCTAGATGTGTCTAGACATGTCTAGATGTGTCTAGACATGACTATAGACATGACTAGACATGTCTAGACATGACTAGACATGACTATAGATGACTAGACATGTCTAGACATGTCTAGACATGTTTAGACATGACTAGACATGACTAGACATGACTAGACATGACTATAGACATGACTAGACATGACTAGACATGTCTAGACATGACTATAGACATGACTATAGATGACTAGACATGTCTAGACATGTTTAGACATGACTAGACATGTTTAGACATGACTAGACATGACTAGACATGACTAGACATGACTAGACATGTCTAGACATGACTAGACATGTTAGACATGACTAGACATGACTAGACATGTCTAGACATGACTAGACATGTTTAGACATGACTAGACATGACTAGACATGTCTAAACATGACTAGACATGTTTAGACATGACTAGACATGACTAGACATGTCTAGACATGACTAGACATGTTTAGACATGACTAGACATGACTAGACATGTCTAGACATGACTAGACATGTTTAGACATGACTAGACATGACTAGACATGTCTAGACATGACTAGACATGTCTAGACATGACTAGACATGACTAGACATGTCTAGACATGACTATAGACATGACTATAGACATGACTAGACATGTCTAGACATGACTATAGACATGACTAGACATGTCTAGACATGACTAGATGTGTCTAGATATGTCTAGACACACCTAGACATCTCTAGACATCTCTAGACATGTCTAATGATCTCCCCCTGAGCAGATGCCTTTGTTCTAATTTAGACACTAGTAGACATGCATCCACAATAGCACCATTATTATTGGATTATTATTGGATCTAGACAACATTAGACACCTATTAGTACTGCCACCAGAGGTCTTGGGCTCAAAATGTTGATTTAGACACCAGTAGACACACAGTAAGGATGATAGACACCTCTAAGGCTCCAGAAAATATCTTATTAGACATGCCTAAATTAGACCTGTAACACTCTCCAGCCAGTGAACAAACCCTCCCGGGTGGCACCTGTGGCAGGCTATTTTAGACATGTCTATATAGTGAGCTTAGAAAAAAAATTCCCCAAAAATACCCCTCAGGTGTGTCTTAGACATGCCTATACTCAGAACACCTCTTAGGTGGTTTGCAGATGCAAACTCAAACCACCTAAGAGGTACTATTTTGAGGGTGCATTAGGTGACCTGTTGACTCTGCTTTGTCCAAGTACAACAACAAGTGCCCTCCTGAATCCAGGAGGCACTTTGTTACATCCTCTCAGTTCTATGATATACTGAAGCTCCTGAACAACAGTTCCAACTACATGTTAGGGAAATTCTGTATCAGTCAAGTTCTTGAAGCTTGTGGCCTCATTGGCTACATATATGGAACAGAGCCAAAACTGAATGGATCTGATGTTAAGGCATTAGAGAACTGGACAGTAAAGGACCAGGATGCCCATCTTCAGGTCACACTCACCCTGGAGGATGTTCCCTTACTTGGCATAATCAATCTCACGAGTTGAAAGCCATATGGGATGCCCTTTCATCACACTATGATGGAAAAGGTCTTCAGAGTGTTTCCTACCTCATGACCAAGGTATTCTGAAGTCAAATGAGCAACTCTCAAGACCTCCAGATGCAAATAAATGAGTCATGCACTATGTGAGCAGACTCAGCTCACTTGGCCACCCATTGGACAATAAAATGTTTGTGGTTGCTATAATCCTATCTCTCCCTCCTTCATACTCCACTCTCCAAACCATAATCTCCACAACCTTGGGTGATAGACTCAACTCCCAGGAAGTCATCAGTACTATCCTCACTGAAGAACAGCAGAGACATGAGACTGGTGATAAAGCTTTAAAGGCATGCACTGGGAAAACTGGCAAGTTGAACAAGCCAAAAGGCAACTGACCAACATGCTCTAACTGTAAGAAGCTGGGCCACACCAAGGGGAAGTGCTGGGCACCTGGAGGTGGTGCTGAGAAGGAGAAGGGAAAATTGACTGAAAAGGTCAAGGATGAGAAGGCAAAAGTTGTGGACACCAGAGATGAGAGTGACACCCTTGATGTTAGTGGTGTCATGAGTCCCTTAAGCCATGGAACAACTTCATTCTCTTAATTGGATTTACTATAGCTTTCCAGTACAAACCAGTGGAAAGCTTCTCCTCACAGAGGAGTTTGGTGCTGCCCTGGGAGTTGCCCTTTCTTACATAGTCTTCCTTAGTCATGTAGTCTGTATAGAAAGAGCCATGGCAATGCCTGGGAAATGTATCTTTTCTACCACCATCAACTGTCCATCTCATAGAGCTGGAGACCTGTTGATTACACACTACACACTGTGTGACTCCCAGCCCTATGACTAAGTCCTCCCACCTTGCCCTCATGGGTATAGAAACTCCATCCCTCCAAGAACTTTTAGCCTGCAAGGCTAGGCAGAATGGCCTTAGTCCCATGGACTGGACTAACCCCTTGGATCCAGAACCTCCTCCACCTCTCAGTTCCTCCCCATTCCTTAATTTGGATACTACTGAATTAACACTGATGGAGTGTGTAAGAACTCCATTGGCAAGTCCCTACAGGACAGCCCATGGTTTGAACTCAGCACCCTCTTCCTCCTTTTTCACACCTCCAGATGCAGTTATTTGTGATTTGAACATTTGAAAGAGTGTCTCCAGACCCTCAACAGCCCAACATCTAATGTCCTCATCCACTTATGGGAACCCCCTGCCTCACAGGGTGGCCACTTCCCCTAAAAAATATGGTGATACCAGCCCTGTAAAGATCACCAATGACTCAAGGTTGCTTCCTAACCCCTGTCCTACAGGGTGGATACCTCAAGAAGGGTGGCTACTCCCCTACAAAAATTCATGAAGCTAGTAGGGCTCAAGCCTGCTGGTCTCTCATCTCAATTATGTGAGACCATCCATACTTCACTCAAATGAGGCAACAAATGCAGCCCAACCCAGGCTGTGAAGATCATATCAACCTGGCTTGACTGGATACTCTACAACTTAGATGTGAACTCTGCCCATTTCCTCAATTGGGTTGTACACAACTCCTGCCTGGAGTCTATTCACTATGAGCTGGACCTGACATTGGCACATGCTATCTGGCAGTGTGAAGTTATTCTAGGAGAAGCCATACAGGAAATCACCTTGTCCCATGAAGCCACTGCTAGCAAAAACTATAGGCCCAAGCTACTTGATCATGAAAGGTCCAACCTCAAAGTCAGATTCCCCACCTTGGGTCTACTCCAGCTTGCAGTCTTCCAGGTGAAACATCACCTTTGGGATGCCTCCAATGTACTGGTTTCCTATCCAAAAGAACCAGACTTGGTTCAAAGGAACTATGCTGTCACTGAAGGAATCCACAGTCCTATGGGTTTATCTCAAGATACAAGCTTTGGACTAGGCTGACTAGTGACAAATGAAGCCCAAACCTTACATTATTGTGGAGGCCACCTCCCAGAAGCCATTCCTGGTCCCAACAGGATCAACCAGAGGATGACTCTGGGATTGAAAACAATTTGGACTCCTAAAACAGTCATATGGCATGAGCTTTTCCCTTGTCAGTTGCCTGTTGAACCCCAAGAGTCCAGTCTGAAGGCCAAGGGTGCCCCAAACCTCAAGTCAGACCTGTTCCAGATTTTGAATTGTGCAGGTGCTTGGAATACCACAGTTCAGGAGTGTCCTAATGCTCATGAGATTGAACCTAGGCAGATACTAGGACCTGATCTAGCATAAAATCCATCGCCCAGGACTCCACAATGGTGTCATTGAAAGATACTGGAAATCCTGCATTTGAGTCCATTCATGGTTCAGGACTAAACCTAGCATCTGATCTGTATAGACCTTCCACAGAGGGACCAGCTTATGTCAGATTAAGCTCATCCAGTGAACAGACCCCTGTGAGCATTCCCACAGCCATATGAGCCATGATCAGGATCAACAGACACAGTGCAGAATTGAATCCTAGACAAACCTGGTATAGAAGAAGGGTTGGGAGCTCTGATGACTGTCAAATAAAAATCTGGTTCAGCCAGTGTGTAGATGGGAGACTGTATTTCTGTTGTTATTTGTTGGGTTGGTTTGCTTCAATGGTTGATCACACTCTGCAAGATGTGTATGGTGTTCAGTGGAGAATAGGATGGGATATGGACTAGCTGTAGTCAATGATATATTGTTTGGGATGCTTATGGAAAGGCTTATATGTCTGGGATGCTTGTAGGAAGGT
>MU129130.1:0-12968 GCA_014904985.1 Hydnum rufescens UP504
GGCCGGATTTCTCTCGTTCTCTTAGCACCCTCTCCCTTGGTCTTCCAGAATTAGGCCACCGTGAAGAGGCCCCAAAGCAAATGATGAGGCCTTGGGCATTCGTCGCCTGTTGGCTGCAGATTTCCCCAAGGGATTCCGCCCAGAGGTCGCTCGCTCTCTTTCCAACCTCTCCATTCGTCTTTCCGAATTGGGTCGCCATGAAGAGGCCCTCAAGGCAAATGAGGAAGCCTTGAGCATTTTTCGCTTGCTGGCTGCCGGTCAACCTGAAGTATTCCGCCCAGATTTCACTTGTTCTCTTCACAACTTCTCCACCCGTCTTTCAAGATTTGGTCGCCATGAAGAGGCCCTCAAGGCAATTGAGGAGGCCTTGAGCATTTGTCGCTTGCTAGCCGCAGATCAACCCGAAGTATTCCGCCCAGATCTTGCTTGTTGTTTTAATAGCCTATCTCTTCGTCTTTTGGAGTTGGGCCGCCATGAAGAAGCACTCAAAGTAATTGAGGATGCCCTGAGCATTCGTCGCCTGCTAGCCGCAGATCGCCCCCAAGAATTCCGCCCAAATCTTGCTTGTTCTCTTTACAACCTCTCTCTATGTCTTTCGGAGTTGGGCCGCCCTGAAGAGGCACTCAAGGCAAATGAGGAGGCCTTGAGCATTCGCCGCTCGCTGGCCACAGATCACCCAGAAGTATTCCACCCAGATCTTGCTGTGTCTCTTAACAAACTCTCCCTTTGTCTTTCGGAATTGGGTTGCTATGAAGAGGCGCTCAAGGCAGTTGAGGACGCCTTGACCATTTATCGCCTGCTAGACACCGATTTCCCCCAAGCATTCCGCCCAGATCTTGCTTGTTGTCTTAACAACCTATCACTCCATCTTCGGAACTTTGGCCGCCGTGAAGAGGCCCTCAAAGCAAATGAGGAGGCCTTGGGCATTTGTCGCCTGCTAGCCACAGATTTCCCCCAAGCATTCCGCCCAGAACTTGCTTGTTGTCTTAACAACCTGTCCCTTCGTCTTTCAGAATTTGGCCGCAGTGAAGAGGCCCTCAAAGCAAATGAGGAGGCTTTGAGCATTTATCGCCTGCTAGCCGCAGATCGCCCCGAGCATTCCACCCAAAGCTCGCGGTTCTCTTAGCGGGCTCTCCTCTCGTCTTTCGGAAGTGGGCCGTCATGGAGAGGCCCTCAAAGCAATTGAGGAAGCCTTGAACATTCGTCACCTGCTAGCCACAGAATGCCCCAAGTATTCCGTCCAGATCTCGCTTGTTCTTTTGACAAACTCTCCGTTTGTCTCTCGCAATTTGGCCGCCATGAAGAGGCCCTCAAGGCAAATGAGGAGGCCTTGGACATTTATCGCCTGCTAGTTGCAGATTGCCCCCAAATATTCCACCCAAAACTTGCTTGTTCTCTTAGCAACCTCTCCAATTCTCTTTCAGAATTTGGCCGCCATGAAGAGGCCCTCAAGGCAAATGAGGAGGCATTGAGCATTAATCGCTTACTGGCTGCAGATCACCCCGAAGTATACCACCCGGACCTCACTGATTGTCTTAACACCCGCTCCCTCTGCCTTTCGGAATTGGGCCGCCATGAAGAGGCGCTCAAGGCCATTGAGGAGGCCTTGAGCATTCGTCGCCTGCTAGCCGCAGATCTCCCCCACATATTCCGCCCAGATCTCGCTTGTTCTCTTGACAACCTCTCCCTTTGTCTTTCACAATTGGGCCATCATAAAGAGGCACTCAAGGCAATTGAGGAGGCCTTGAGCATTCGTCGCCTGCTAGCCACAGATTTCCCTGAAGTATTCCGCCCAGATCTCGCTTGTTCTCTTAACAACCTCTCTATTCGTCTTTCGAAATTTGGCCGCCGTGAAGAGGCCTTCAAAGCAAATGAGGAGGCCTTAAGCATTTATCGCCTACTGGCCGCAGGTCTCCCCCAAGTATTCCGCCCAAATCTCGCTTGTTCCCTTAACAACCTCTCATTTCGTCTTTCGGAATTGGGCCGCCATGAAGAGGCACTCAAGGCAAATGAGGAGGCCTTGAACATTTATCGCCTGCTAGCTGCAGATTTACCTCAGGTATTCCACTCAGATCTTGCTCACTCTCTTCAGTCCCTCACTTCGTCTTTCAGGGTTTGACCCCCAGGCAGAGGCCCTCAAGGTAAATGAGGAGGCCTTGAGTATTTATCATCTGCCAGCCGCAGATCAACTTCAGGCATTCCACCTAATCTTGTTCATTCACTCAACAACCTTTCTCCTTCTTGTTGCGGGATTGGGCCATCATGAAGAGGCCCTCAAGTTAAATAGGGAGGCCTTGGCCATTTCCCGCCTGTTAGCCGCAGATCGACGGGGAGTAGTATGCCCGAGGCTTGCTTGCTCTCTTCATATCATCTCCTTCATCTGTTGAAACTTAGCCACCATCAAGCAGCACTTGAGGCAAGTGATGCCCTGAATAGTTACCACCCGCTAGCTATGGATTGACCTGCTGTCTTCCATTCCAAGCTAGCACACTCGCTATTCAACCACATCATTCTTACCTATCCCCGTCACCTCCCCCAGGCTCTTTTGCCGATTCAGGAGGCTATAAACCTGCTCAGACTCCCTGCAAGAGCACCCTGCCACCTTCGCTAGAACACTTGCCTCATTACTCTCAAAGCTCCCATGGTCCTATTGAGATATGGGCTGGCACGAGAATGCACTACAAACAAGCAAGGAATTGGAACGTTTTCGTGCCTAGATCCACATCCGATGCATTCAATACGTGATTCTACCACCCAGCACTCGCAAGTCCGTGGGTCTGGTACTCTCCGGAATTATTCCAGAACTGAGGTGGGCTGGGAGGAGGGAGGTGTACAAAAACACCCCGAGTAGAAACGTTTCTCACGTTGCCGAAGGGGCCCTTAGGCTTGGTTGAGTGGCAATCGTAATCACCCCACTGGGCTGGATTGTTTGGATATATAGGCACTCAATGAACACCGGATTCAACCTGACTGCTCCGAACGCATAGACGGCATGAGGTTTCGCGGGAACGAACGCGACTGTGCAAGGAACACGAGTAGGATTGGAGGGTCTAGCAGAAAGCAAAATCTAATCGTAAGCCCTCGGAACGCAACAGTATAGCCACTATTTTTCAACCGAGACAACCGAGACGAAGAGTGACTGCTTCCGTTTTTTCGCGAGAGCTACTAGTATGTCTTCGCGCAAAAATTCACCGTGCTGTATGTTAATTCTCCATTGTGGGCCAACATGTGGAAACACCGAAGGCCACTGAGAAGCCACGGTCATTTACTGTGCCCTAGCGGCAGATCGAGCGGACGTCTTTTCCAAGATCTTTCTCGACCTCTCCGTTGATCTTTCGAAATCTGGTCGCCATGAAGAACCCTGAAGGTAAATGAGAAGGATGCGAACATTTACCGCATCCCGGTGGCAGATCGACCAGAAATATTCTGTTCAGGTCTCGTTCGCTCTCTTGTCAACTTTATCTTTTAAAATTAGGGCATGGCGAGGAAGCGATCAAGACAAATGCAGAGAGCGCGAGTATTTGCTGTCTGCTGATTGAGCGGCCGAGGACAAGAGTCCTCCACAGGCACAGTGATTCTGGTAAATAGTCGCGACAGTGGCGAGATCAGAGACGAACCAAATACTGGATGCGGATTCGAGAGCAAGGAGAGACGGAGTCGCACGACTGATACATCTGGGAGACCTCCTTTAGGCAAGATGATAAATTCTCGAGTCAAGGGTTCCAGCCTCAACTGTGCCAGAGATAAAGGCCGATGTGACTAGTGGGGTCAATGCGCCTCAGAGTCAGCTCCCCGGAAAGGGTAGTCGTTTGGCAGCGCCTGAAGCAACTTTGGGTGAGGAAACAAAGCTCCAGAACCTTCGATTCCTTCAGGGAAGTCGCAGTGGCGTAGAGAGACAGACATTGTGTAGGGTTTAGTGCCGCAGGGGCAAGGCTATTCCGGCCTGCAACTGTACAGGAATCGGGAAACTCGAGCAACGAGACTGAAAGGTCCTATAAGACAAAATAGGGAAGGAATCCACACAGCCGCCGAAATATAAAGAGGCACCAAGTCAGAGCTCCTGTCAAGGGCAAATATTGCTCCCAATTATGGGAATTGGATTGATCTCATGAACCGATGAAACGACCTTGAAGCGTTTGTTTACGCTCCACGTGACGTGACATCCGCCCGAAAAGATTACCTTAGACGACCTCGGACCTATGCTAGGGAGCATCTGGTGACCACAGTTTATGTATATCATCTGGGCGCTTGTCGATGGTCAAATCACATAATTTATGGAGTACCTGTTATTTCTGGAGCTGTGCCAATTCTCAATGGTTTCAATACGTGGCCGTTCTCAGTGAAGTAGGTGATGATTCATCCAAGTTGCCTCGCTTTGAAGTCTCCTCTCTTGAGTCCACAATGGCCCATGCCATGCAGAACACTGTTCTCGACGAGAAGACGCATCGTCCAATCGCCTTCAGCCCTGTCCAATGTATGATTGGCTTCGCCCTGTCTTCTCCAGGGGCATGGTTATCTTCAAATGTTTGGTACGGCAGGGAATCCGGAGACCGGACGTTGGTCTCACCTGGGCGGTCTGAAAGAGTGCTCTTATCTTGGGAATGGCGCTTCACAGCCTGCCTGTATTTCAACGGCGGCGGAAAAACATCGTATTCAAGGTTTTTTCTTTCTTACCAAAGACGGAAGCGACTGCGATGCATATTGAATCTTTCTTGTCATCTTCTATTGGTCAAGACGATTGTGGTTGTAGAACTCCATCCTATCCACCGTTTCCTATCTAAGTCGGCTTCGAGCAACTGGCAACACCATAATACGCGTCACCTTATGACTTGATCGTGATGGCCCCTCGTATTCGCTGATTCTAATATCTTGGTTTTCCTTGGTCTTGACGAATCAACCAGTACGGACTATCTCCTAGGGGATCCAGCTTTCCAACCTTCCTGGGTCATCCATCTCCTCCCCGCGTGCCTCTGCTGCTGCATAAAATTGATTCTTCGCTTCGCAATGGAGCAGGAGCCTTTTTCGAGAGCTTTCTCCTATCGAGCGCTCTTTCCGTGTGCGGACGATATTCGCCACGTTAGATTGGTTTTCATTGCCTCATGTTCTTGAACAGGCGCTCGGTTTTCTATACGTCAATGCACAGGTATCGGCTCGTAGCAATGTGCACGTGCATCAATTTAAAATGGCACGGCCACACCTGCACCTCATGTCGCTTCGCAGAGGCTTGACTTCCGCAATGTCCTCGTCCATGCCCCTCTATTCGCGCTCGGAGCCCACTCGCAAAATCCTCAAAACGCAAGGCCCAGTCCCGCTTGGCTGGTTGCACAAAACCGCCGAAAGCGTTAAAGACGATCTCGCACCTACCAGCTGACCGAACTGCAACTTTGGAAAGACAGCCACAGTCTCGGGCATGAAGTACTTCTAGGCGAATTTAGGAACCGGTCAGAAGTCGTTTACATCGGCACAGAACGATTCGCATGGAGGC
The DNA here is from genome assembly GCA_014904985.1 of Hydnum rufescens UP504. Taxonomy (NCBI): domain Eukaryota; kingdom Fungi; phylum Basidiomycota; class Agaricomycetes; order Cantharellales; family Hydnaceae; genus Hydnum; species Hydnum rufescens. The sequence goes on from MU129130.1 coordinate 5,486, forward strand.
GACAAGCGCGAAGAATATAATCAAACCCATCCTCCAGGCTTCCTCCAAACAGGGAAGTTGGATGCATATGAACCCCAAACCGTCCGCGCAGATGACTCTTTTTGGATCATGCCGGATGTTCAAAGCTTTCGCGATGCATCGACTACATCGTGAAATCCGACGAGTCTCGCGCGAAATGCTCGATATGTGGAGCGCGGCACAGTCAAGTACAATCTTGATAATATGTCGAGCACCAAAACACCCTCTAAATCCACTCACGTACGCAACCCTCATCCTCAATATCATGGATTTCATCCATGCCGTCTACGCCGCCAATCGCACCAGGTCGTACTACACTCCGACCGGCTGTAACTGCTTCTGGTTCACGAGAGCTATTCTGCATATCTTCGACCAAAGATTTATTCCTTCCGAAAAGTCCAAGGTCTATCGTCGGCAAGGCACGATGTCGCTCTGTCGTTTTTTCGGAGTTACGATGGGACGACTGCCGAAGCCGGACCTTCAGACCCTTCTAAAACATTTTGACGAGCTTATCGTACGTGTCATTGCCATTCTTTGCTGTTCTAATATTAATGCGCCTCTTATAGAACCGTGACGAAACTCAGGATTACGAGGTGCCTGAGAGTGATATCGAGACACCCGTGGACCCGTAGAAGAAGAAGAGGCGAAACAAAAGGAGTCGGAGGCGAGACGTGTGCTGAACGAAGAGCGACGAATCGTGTCCGAGGCCAGAATCAAGCTGTATGAGGCCCAGTGGCTGGGGTTTGATGTCGAAATGAGGCTGGCCGTGGTCGAGGCCAGAATCGAGGCCTTGCGTGTGGAAAAATATGTTGGAGGTGTCCCGCGGCGAATTATATAGCCAATCCCGCGGCCGAACGGGCGATGTAGATGGCGACGGAAACCGAGTTGGGGCTTTGGCGCAAGGAGCATGCGTTGAGAGGAAGATTAGTGCTCTTGAAGAGATTCTGTAATCTGCCGGCCCCCAACCGTCCCTATCTAGATGTCTTCCCTTTCTGCTGCTCATTTTCTTCCTTTGATCCATTTCTCAGAATATCAGTACCTATACCTTAGATACCCCTCCCGTCTACACTACGATACCCACCACTTAATTCACTTCATTTTGAGACCAGGGCTAACAATGATGAGAGTTCGCATGAAAGCTAGTCGAATGCAATGTACAGACAGGATATTAGAAAATTGCTAATCTTGCAAATAACTCACTATCAGACATGGAAAGGTTATAAACTCACGAAGCCGGGTGCCTGAACCAAGGCCTAACTTGGAGGCGCGGTAGGTAGTGCAGCCTCGAACAAGCCGGGGAGGTTTTCAGATGCATCCTGGTAGTAATGTCCTCTCTCGGTTGACAGTATGGTACCACATGGCTCAAAAATTCGAACTGACTCGGTTCTTCTTCAAAAAGCCCTACTCTCGGAAGAGTATTAGCGCGAAGACGATAAGGCAGAAAAGCAAGTAGCATGGACCATGTGCATATATTGTCCATCCAGGAACTTGGGAACGAGGATGGCCCCCGACAGGGTGGGCGATGCTGTCCGAAGCGAACACGAGGGGAGGCATCCACATCGTCGTGGAACGAGTCCATACTGCTGATTACAGTATGGGAGACTAGAATCTCCTCCCACGCGTCCGACGGATGTCCAAACCCTGATGTTTGTTATTGCTGGAATAGGGATACACGGCAGGGAGTTAAGTTCTAGGACCAGTTTCCTGCAGGAAAGGAGCGAACACCCCGGAGGTTTGGAAATAAGTGGACCCTGACGCGGAACGAGGATAGCATGAGGCACGAGCATTGAAGATCGTCGTTTGTCTAGCCCAGAACATCGGGAGAGGAAGGGAGCCCAACAATTCAGTGTTGTATCTTTGGCACCTCCATTTCTTTGCAAAGTCGCCAGTCGACATTGACCTTCGCGAAAGTCGCTCATCGCCCATCCAAGCAGACCGGGTTGCGTGATCATGCAAGACACGTCATCCCTTGGAGCCCTCGAACCGTGTAGACGTAATGACCTGAGTTGCAATGTGTAAAAGAGACCCGAAGAAGAGACAGAGCGCTCGAATCGCAAGATCGATTGGGCGAGGCAATGAAGCCAAGCGGATCAAGAAGAAATCTTATAAGGAAAGACACGAGCTAGCTAGCGACGAGAAAGCGCAGGTTCCGTTCAGAGAGCTCTAGAACTCGGCAGAGAAGTCCATAGCTTTCACTATCAGAATCCCGAAATTTACCTATGTTCTTGGTCAAAACTGCCCTCAAAATACCGGAATTGGGATACCGGTTGGTCTAGTATTCGCAGCAGTGCATCTTCCAGCAGTTATTTCCATCCGGGAGGTGTTGAATCGTGTTCAAAATGAATGGCGCCGAATTCCTGGTTCCTGTTTTTACCTCCAACTACTAAAAATGACTGAGGTGGCTGATTGTACGTTACCCTCTCATTTTTCCATTTCTCAATGATGACTCTGTGTCACTATCTGCATTAGCCGAAACCGACTCATCCCTCCACTATGACTCGGTGTCCACCAGCACTCGTGCTTCTTCTTTGTCTCAGTACTCTGTCTCTGAGATGGAGTTTTACTACTCGGGCCTGCCCTCTAGCCCCAAACTAGTTTACCGTACGGGTACGCCGTGGACGAAGCCTACTGGACTCGAGGCCTACCGCGAGCTCAAAGAACACCGCGCGGTCTTCGGCCGCAAGCTGGACTCTGTCTGGAAGCAGTTGGGTCCAGAGGTTTCCTAGATTCTGTAGGTGTTTTGTGGACGACCATAGACGTCATTCGCTTTGGGAAGGGAGAGGCCTGTGGGCCCTGTCGTCCTTTGGGTCGGAGTTACTCCTAAGAGTCTCTCCAGTGAGGATGCTCACACCGCGGCGCAGAGCTGCCTCGACCTTCTCAAGAAGTTCGAAATCACCGACGTCGAAGTCGAGTTCCGGGAGTCCATCTACACCCAGTCAGCTGGTCCCAGCCTCCTCAAACCCGTTTCCAACTTAGACCTGACTGTCGACGTTTGCGACCCTCTTACTCCCGCGCTTGGGCTCTCTATCACCACCCAAGCCACACCTCATGCTGAGGGTACGGGGGGATTCTACCTCACCGAAGGTGGCAATAGCAAGAAAGTCTTGCTCGTAGCTCGCCATGTCCTCTTTCCACTAAAGTCTGACCTCAACTACACCCACACAAACATCAGTGCACCTCGTCGTAACGTCCTCCTTCTTGGCACCCAGGCATTCAACAACCTCGTCAAAACCGTCGAGATCAAGATCGAATCACGTGGCATAGCGGCCGAGATCTATGGTCGGGAGATTGAGGGGTTGCAGGAGAGGGAGGCTGGCGAGGACAATTATGATGTTAAGAAGGCTACACGGGGCGGAAGACCGCTCAAGGGTTGTTGGATGATGCGAACGAGGCAATCGAAGCCCTTGATGAGTTCCGTCGACGAAGTCATGAAGAACTGGAAGCCTGAAAGCCACTGCATCTTAGGCCACATCATCACTCCCTCCTCTCACTTTCGACGCTGGCATGGAAGGTTTCACTGAAGACTATGCCGTTGTCGAGCTCGACAGCTCCAAGATCGCGAAGACCTTTATGGGCAATGTGATTGACCTAGGTACATCATCGTGGCCTATCTTACTAAGGTCATCTAGCCTAACTATAACATCTAGGTACAAAGATACCAGGCGACGACTTCACAAGAAAGATGTACCCCCGCCGCGACGCCGCCACGACTTTTAAATATCCCCGTGGCCGCCTCCTCAAGCTTCAAGGTCTTATCACGGAACACCAGATGAGAACCCGCGACTGCAGCGGTGAATCGTGCCTCTTCGTTATAAAGAATGGCAAAACCACTGGGGTCACCATAGGTCGTGCTAGTGGCATCTTCTCCTTCATTCGCCAGCGCTTTGACGATGGCACTCACCGGACGTCGATGGAATGGGCGATCATCCCCTACGACAAGCAGTAAGGGGCGTTCTCTGCCCCCGGTGATTCGGGCTCTGTCATCGTTGATGGCCGCGGACGTTTTGGGGGCCTCCTCGCCGGCGGTGCCGCAACACGGATTCTTCGGATATCACATACGCAACGCCCCTCTTCTGGCTCTTGCCGCGCAGCCGTTAGGAATAGAAAAAAGGAAAGGAAAGGAAAGAAACAAGACAAATCTGGACCATGAGTCCACTAGTCCAGGGCCTTAGGCCATGGCTGGATAGAGGTAGGCACCAGGAATCCCATTTTTCTGGACTCTACCCACGGTGTAGACCCCGGACTGGTAGACTTGTTGTTTAGGTTCTTCCCGTTTCTTTCCTCTTCCTCTTTGTGCACCTGACAGCTTTGATATGATTAGGTGGACCGTTGGACATGTCTACTGAACACACAACACATTGGATTACTCATCTTATGATAGCTTCTTGTTTTTCTCCGACACTAGCAACTTACTGTAATCATATTACTGCAATCATATACCATCCCCTTGGTGCCGCGACTTGGCTTGGCATGGCTTAGACTTGACTTCGGGCGACTCCACAGGACTTCAGAGAGACTTGACTTCGACTGACTCCGAGTCCTGCTCATTTTCTTCCTTTGATCCTTTTCTCAAGATATCAGTATCTATACCTTAGATACCCCTCCCGTCTACACTACAATACCCACCACTTAATTCACTTCATTTTGAGATCAGGGCCAACAATGATGAGAGTTTCGCATGACAGACATTTGTCAAGGACAGACAGGATATTAGAAAATTGCTAGTCTTGCAAATAACTCACTATGAAACATGGAAAGGTTATAAACTCACGAAGCCGGGTGCCTGAACCAAGAGCCTAACTTGGAGGGCGCGGTAGGCCTCGAACAAGCCGGGGGAGGTTTTCAGATGCATCCTGGTAATAATGAGGATGTGCAGACATAGCATCTCCTCTCTCGGTTGACAGCATGGTACCGCATGGCTCAAAATTCGAACTGACTCGGTTCTTCCTTCAAAAAGCGCTACCCTCCGGAAGAGTATTAGCGCGAAGACGATAAGGCAGAAAAGCGAATAGCATGGGCCACGTGCATATATTCTCTATCCAGCGACTTGGGAACGAGGACGGCCCCGACAGGGTGGGCGATGCTATCCGAAGCGAACACGAGGGGAGGCATCCACATCGTCGGGGAACGAGTCCATACTGCTGATTACAGTATGGAGACTAGAATCTCCACGTCCGACGGCGTCCGAAACCCTCAGATGACAGATGTTTGTTATTGCTGGAATAGGGATACACGGCAGGGAGTTGAGTTCTAGGACCAGTTTCCCGCAGGAAAGGAGCGAACACCCCAGAGGTTTGGAAATAAGTGGACCCTGACGCGGAACGAGTATAGCATGAGGCACGAGCATTGAAGATCGTCGTTGTCTAGCCCAGAACATAGGGAGAGGAAGAGAGCCCAACAATTCAGTGTTGTATCTTTGGCACCTCCATTCCTTTGCAAAGCCGCCAGTCGACATTGGCCTTCGCGAAAGTCGCTCATCGCCCATCCAAGCAGACTGGGTTGCGTGATCATGCCAGACACGTCATCCCTTGGAGCCCTCGAACCGTGCAGACGTAATGACCTGAGCTGCAATGTGTAAAAGAGACCCGAAGAAGATGACAGAGCGCTCGAATCGCAAGATCGATTGGCGAGGCAATGAGCCAAGCGGATCAAGAAGAAATCTTATAAGGAAAGACGACACGAGCTAGCTAGCGACGAGAAAGCGCAGGTTCCGTTCAGAGAGCTCTAGAACTCGGCAGAGAAGTCCATAGCTTTCACTATCAGAATCCCGAAATTTACCTATGTTCTTGGTCAAAACTGCCCCCAAAATACCGGAATTGGGATACCTGTTGGTCTAGTATTCGCAGCAGTGCATCCTCCAGCAGTTATTTCCATCCGGAAGGTGTGTTCAAAATGAATGGCGCCGAATTCCTGGTTCCTGTTTTTACCTCCAAATGACTGAGGTGGCTGATTGTAAGTTACCCTCTCATTTTTCCATTTCTCAATGATTACTCTTTGTCACTATCTGCATTAGCCGAAACCGACTCATCCCTCCACTATGACTCGGTGTCCACCAGCACTAGTGCTTCTTCTTTGTCTCAGTACTCTGTCTCTGAGGTGGAGTTTTACTCTCGGGCCTGCCCTCTAGCCCCAAACTAGTTTACCGTGCGGGATACGCCGTGGACGAGGCTACTGGACTCGAGGCCTACCGCGAGCTCAAAGAACACGCGCGCGGTCTTCGCCACAAGCTGGACTGTCTGGAAGCAGTGGGTCCAGAGGTTTACAACCTCCTAGATTCTGTAGGTGTTTTGTGGACGACCATAGACGTCATTCGCTTTGGGAGGGAGAGGCTGTGGGCCCTGTCGTCCTTTGGGTGGAGTTACTCCTAAGAGTCTCTCCAGTGAGGATGCTCACACCGCGGCGCAGAGCTGCCTCGACCTTCTCAAGAAGTTCGAAATCACCAACGTCGAAGTCGAGTTCCGGGAGTCCATCTACACCCAGTCAGCTGGTCCCAGCCTCCCTCAAACCCGTTTCCAACTTAAGACCCGACTGTCGACGTTTGCGGCCCTCTTACTCCCGCGCTTGGGCTCTATTGCCACCCAAGCCACATCTCATGCTGAGGGTACGGGGGGGATTCTACCTCGCCGAAGGTGGCAATAGCAAGAAGTCTTGCTCGTAGCCCGCCATGTCCTCTTTCCACTAAAGTCTGACCTCAACTACACCTACACAAACATCAGTGCACCTCATTCGTAACGTCCTCCTTCTTTGGCCCCCAGCATTCAACAACCTCGTCGAATCGTCAGATCAAGATCGAATCACGTGGCATAGCGGCCGAGATTTATGGTGGGAAGATTGAGGGCTTGCAGGAGAGGGGGGGTGGCGAGGACAATGATGATGTTAAGAAAGCTACACGGGAGCGGAAGACGCTCAGGGGTTGTTGGATGATGCGAACGAGGCAATCGAAGCCCTTGATGAGTTCCGCGACGAAGTCATGAAGAACTGGAAGCCTGAAAGCCACCGCATCTTAGGCCACTCGAGGATGGAGGTTTCACCGAAGACTATGCCGTTGTCGAGCTCGACAGCTCCAAGATCGCGAAGACCTTTATGGGCAATGTGATTGACCTAGGTACATCATCGTTACCTATCCTTACTAAGGCCATCTAGCCTAACTATAACATCTAGGTACAAAGATACCAGGCGACGACTTCACAAGAAAGATGTGCCCCCGCCGTGACGCCGCAACGACTTTAAATATCCCCGTGGCCGCCTCCTCAAGCTTCAAGGTCTTATCACGGAACACCAGATGAGAAACCCGGTTTCGACCGCAGCGGTGAATCGTGCCTCTTCGTTATAAAGAATGGCAAAACCACTGGGGTCACCATAGGCCGTGCTAGTGCATCTTCTCCTTCATTCGCCAGCGCTTTGACGATGGCACTCACCGGACGTCGATGGAATGGGCGATCATCCCCTACGACAAGCCAGTTCA
>MU129130.1:14040-95574 GCA_014904985.1 Hydnum rufescens UP504
CATCGCGTCGGGAACGAGTCCATACTGCTGATTACCGTATGGGAGACTAGAATCTCCTCCCAGGCGTCCGAAACCCTCAGATGACAGATGTTTGTTATTGCTGGAATAGGGGATACACGGCAGGGAGTTAAGTTCTAGGACCAGTTTCCCGCAGGAAAGGAGCGAACACCCCAGAGGTTTGGAAATAAGTGGACCCTGACGCGGAACGAGTATAGCATGAGGCACGAGCATTGAAGATCGTCGTTGTCTAGCCCAGAACATAGGGAGAGGAAGAGAGCCCTACAATTCAGTGTTGTATCTTTGGCACCTCCATTCCTTTGCAAAGCCGCCAGTCGACATTGACCTTCGCGAAAGTCACTCATCGCCCATCCAAGCACACCGGGTTGTGTGATCATGCAAGACCCGTCATCCCTTGGAGCCCTCAAACCGCGCAGACCGTAATGACCTGAGTTCCAATGTGTAAAAGGGACCCGAAGGAGAGACAGAACGCTCGAATCGCAAGATCGATTAGGTGAGGCAAGCGGATCAAGAAGGAATTTCATAAGGAAAGACGTACACGAGCTAACTAGCTACGAGAAAGCACAGGTTCCGCTCAGAAAGCTCTGGAACTCCGCAGAGAATTGCAAGTCATCCGGCGGCTGCCGAACCCAGAAGCTGTCCTATATAAGGGATGGGAGTGTTCGCTTCCCCCTTCATTACTTCTTAGTGCCACTTCACCCTCACCACAACACACTTCATTGTGAGTGTCGCTTTCGTTTTGCCTCTGGCCGCCTGTGCCTCTAGGGGTAATACTCAACCCATATCGTCTGTGCAGTCACATCATGCAGATCTTTGTCAAGACCCTCACTGGCAAGACCATCACTCTCGAGGTCGAGTCCTCCGACACGATCGACAATGTCAAGCCAAGATCCAGGACAAGGAGGGTATCCCTCCAGACCAACAGCGTCTCATCTTCGCCGGGAAACAGCTCGAGGACGGGCGCACCCTATCCGATTACAACATCCAGAAGGAGTCTACCCTCCACCTGGTCCTTCGTCTCCGTGGTGGCATGCAAATTTCGTCAAGACGTAGGTTACCGACGTTGCGGCCCCTGTCTCGGGTAGTTGACTAATCATTGGTCCTCGTCTAGGCTAACTGGCAAGACTATCACGCTCGAGGTGGAATCATCTGACACCATCGACAACGTAAAGGCCAAGATCCAGGATAAGGAAGGGTGAGTGGGTTACCTCATGTCGTCGATGCCGCGCGCTTATGACATCATCTTCTTAGTATCCCACCAGACCAGCAGCGTTTGATCTTTGCTGGCAAGCAACTCGAGGATGGCCGAACTCTGTCTGATTACAACATCCAGAAGGAGTCTACCCTACACCTTGTCCTTCGTCTTCGAGGTGGAATGCAGATCTTTGTCAAGACGTAGGTCGATGATGTGGTTATCGTATTGCATTGTGCTCATATCTGCTGTAGTTTGACAGGGAAGACGATCACACTCGAAGTTGAATCTTCGGACACCATCGATAATGTGAAGGCTAAGATCCAGGATAAGGAGGGCATTCCCCCAGATCAACAGCGCTTGATCTTCGCCGGGAAGCAACTTGAGGACGGACGAACATTGTCGGACTACAACATTCAGAAGGAGTCGACTCTACATCTGGTTCTCCGCCTTCGTGGTGGCATGCAGATTTTTGTGAAGACGTGTGTCTCCAGTGTTGTTTTCGTCTTCTAGCCATGATTTCTCATGCCCGTACTTCGTCCGCAGCCTCGACCGGAAAGACCATTACCCTCGAAGTGGAATCATCGGACACGATAGATAACGTTCAAGGCCAAGATTCCAGGATAAAGAAGGCATCCCTCCAGACCAGCAACGCCTAATCTTCGCTGGAAAGCAACTCGAGGACGGCCGCACTCTTTCGGATTATCAACATCCAGAAGGAGTCCACTCTGCACCTGGTTCTGCGTCTGCGTGGTGGCTATGCAGATTTTTGTCAAGACGTAAGACCGATCTCTGTTGGTAACTCTTCCTGGGGCTCACTTTGTCGTCGCATAGTCTCACCGGGAAGACGATTACACTTGAGGTGGAGTCTTCGGACACGATCGACAACGTGAAGGCGAAGATCCAGGACAAGGAGGGGATTCCCCCCGACCAGCAACGCTTGATCTTCGCCGGAAAACAGTTAGAGGATGGTCGCACTCTCTCAGATTACAACATCCAGAAGGAGTCAACGCTGCATCTTGTTCTCCGCCTGCGTGGTGGGATGCAGATCTTCGTAAAGACGTGAGAGCGGTTTCCTTTTACCATCGATATTCTATGTTGATTGAATTTGCGAAAAGTCTGACAGGGAAGACTATCACTCTTGAAGTCGAGTCTTCTGACACGATCGACAATGTGAAGGCGAAGATCCAGGACAAGGAGGGCATCCCCCCAGATCAGCAACGACTCATCTTCGCCGGCAAGCAGCTGGAAGATGGACGTACGTTGTCGGATTACAATATCCAGAAGGAGTCGACGCTCCACCTGGTCCTCCGCCTTCGGGGCGGTCATTGAGCATTCTTTCGTCCTCTCTTTCCTTGTCATCCTCGCTGTGTAATACCCACCAAGCTATAAATTTGTTGATGCGTGTTTGTCAAGGCAAATGTATTATTATCTAAGATTAATGAATGCGGGGCTCCATAAAGGGGTCTGGGTTGTGAGACTGCAGCTTCGCAACGCCCACTACATTCTCTTCGAAGGCCGTGAGCGAGATCCTCAACCAACAATAATGGCCTCCTTCGTGATTCGGTAGGTGGTTTTGGTCTAACTAGGGGGAGGTGGTGCTTCCTCCCTTGCGAGATGGTTTCACCGTCCTGGAGATCGCGGGTCGAAGTCGATTACTTATCTGCTGTGTCCCGCGTTAGGAACCCTGCTCTCGCTCCCCTTTTCGTCGCGGTCGGCGCAGGGGTCTTTGGTGGCACCTGGTGTGTATCTGTCCCCCCTTCCATGCCTGGGGGACCCTGACAGATCCTTCACCACATGCTTGCGGTTGACCATGGGTTTGGTTTATAGGTATGGCTATCACACCCTGAAGCACAACCAAGATATCATCATCGATAAAGCAGCCAAGCCTGAGCCGTGGCAGCACGTTCGCCAAGACCAACAAACAAGTACGTTCCCAGTGCTCTTGCCTCCTTCCCGCCGCCTGGCCGCAATCTTACTGACAGGCTCAACTGTCCATCTATCACCCACGACTTCTGCCCTCGCGCGTTCAATTTCTTATTTACGCATGTCGTGTTCCTAGAGCTGTACACTCCGCGTGAGAACGCAGCATTCTGGGCCTCGCGGCAGGGCCTCCCTCAGCCCCACACGGTGTACGCTGGCGACTCCAGTGCGGCGCTTGCGTCCGCGAAGCAGAAGGTCAAGGAACTCAAGGCTCGCGCTGCGGAACATTGATCAGCCCCACAATGATATTGGTGTTCCACTGTGGTTGGCCTGTCGACGGATGTGAGCCAACCCTCGGGGGAAGAGCGCAGGCATGGATGATCTTTTTCTATTGATCCGTTTGATTTGTATGTATCTTTGTATGGGATGGACGTTGGTTGCCCACCGGCGCTTTTTACGTCTGCCTTGAGACGAGATCTGGACAAAGTGTCGATGGAGGTGAATGCAAGGGAAAATATCAAGAGTACGCGATTGATATAGCCCCCGCCTCCCATAGCCTGGGCCATAGGAGGCCATATGCAATAATGGCGCAAGGTAACTCGGACACCGCGAACAACACGTTCGCGAGACGATAAAAAGCAATGGCCTTGATAAGGTTCCAGATTGTCCGTCTCTATGCCGATTCCCAATGTTAAGGAGGGGAAGCAATCTGGAAGGAAACACGTTTATTCCAATACAGATCATGTGGGTTGGGCGGCGTCCCTCATTATGAGCAAACATCCTCGAATTATCACAACAGACCAAGGTACCCAAGTCCCAAACAACACGGACAGACAAGCAATACAGTACTAGCCAGGAGGATCGGTCCATATACACGTCCAGTAAGAATTAGGCTTGGGGTACTGAGCCAATAGGCCCAATGCTGCATCCAACAATACCGATTTCGATTTGCTTCCGGCAGGGGGAGCGGATAATTCCGAAGCGCGAGAACTTTGGGTCTGTTAAAACTTTCGAAAGGTATTTTGGTGAATGAAACGACGAATAATCGGCCAAGTGCGCGAATATGCGACGACGGGGCCTGCCAGCCCTCAAGCCTACACGCATCGTCAGGGAAAAAAAGGTCATCTGTATAGGCCTCCTGCTCCAAATCCTGCGCCTACACCTGCAGAGCAGGAGCGAATATATAAACGCCGCGTTGCCAAAGCAGAACGCGATGAACGTATAGACGTCACCACTGCGCTCACCCCGGTTAAATCGTATAATTTTCAATCAAATTTTTGATAATTCTGAAACTTGGCATTGACGATGTCATGTGCCATACAGGTACATGGGTGGATTTACGCGCCCTCGCGATATTAGAAGCAGTAACTGGTGGCCGGGAGGTGCTTATCTCTTGAAAAACAAAGTTTATGAGCTCCCAGACCCATCTGCGTATCAACCCTATACGGTTTATCTCCTCGAGACCCGGTATCCTATAAACCACGGCGTCGGGAGAGCGCGTGCCGTCGAGCATGTCGTTGGGCGATGCTTACACGGGTCACTACCCTCCGTTCTTCGACGCTATAATAGTCTGGGCGGCGCCGGCTCCAAGTACCAAAAGTACCTGGATGACGCAGAGTGGCCGTGGATCAAGACGAGACCCATCAGACGCACACTGTGGTGGAAGGACGACGACCGACCCGAATTTTGGATCAAATTTCATAATGGAGAAATACCATTAGATAACTTGCAGGAAGAATGGGCAAAATACGCGTCTACACCAAAGCCCGAAAAAGTACCAGGAGGTGATTTCTCCTATTTATCCTACGTGAAGGTTTCCGAATGGATAGTGACACTATCTAAAGCGTCAGAGGATGACGAAGCTCTAGAGGAAATTGACAAGCCGGCTCGCAAACCAACCACCGCATCACCCCAAAATTTCACCCCTCTCCCATCCATAGAGACCGTCCGCGAACAATACCTACCCACTCTCGAATCCAAACCGTTCTTTCGACCACTGCTGGCCATAACAGTCTCCACACGTCCGATCGCAGGTACTCTCGCCCGTTTAAGTCGAGCACACCCCCGCGGGCTGCCATTCTACGCTTCCATCAGCAATGACGATAGAAAGTACGGTGTTTCTTTCGGTCTTCGAAGCCGAAATATGCGACTCGCGCGGATGCGTTCCCTCTCTGTTGAGATCATGGAAAGACTGGCAGGCTTGAAAGGGGGTTTTATCGGCCTCCGATTCCACCCTCTTGATCGGGGGAGAGGAATAGATGGAGAAGGGTTAGAGGATATTCTTCCCCTGGAGAAGCGCCGAGTTGATGTGGCAGTAGGCGAATGGTATAATGAATCCGCCAGTGATTTAGAGTTGTGGGAGGTGGACTCTGCACGCTTCAAGGGGTCTGTATTCATCAGACTTATGGATGATTGGGGGTTCGTAAAGGACGAGAGTGGTTCGATCATGCCAGGTCAGGATCGTTCTTCGGATGACGTGGGGGAGGTTTTGGACGGGGACGGCGAGGATGACGAAGAAGATGGTGACGACATTGACCCCTCCGCAAATCTAAAAGGGACATAGGTGCCTGAGCACACTTTCTCGAGCGACTCTGTAAAACTTGAGTAATACTGCCAGTTCATCAATTGCACACAATCTACAGGCAAAACCAAAACCAAGCACAAATCAATATGAATATATGTACTGTAGTATCTACGCCTTCTTCCTCTTCTTCTTTTCGCGCCGTTCCGTCCCTGAATCTTCGTCTCGTGGTTTTTTGCCGTTCTTCTTGGCTACCACTCGCTGCAGCGCTCGCTTGGTTTCACCATCAGGGAAGCTGGCTAGATCGAAATAATTGTGCGAATATTCCAGAAGCCTGTGGAGGAGCCAATATTTAGCATCCATAATAACATGGTTACTTCGAGAAACATACCATTCGGGCCGGACGTCGGTTACAGTACGAATGTAGGGCCTCGAGGTCAGAACAAATTCATTGAAGATAACCCACTCTGGACTAGTGTCCAGGCCACAGGATGGGTGCAGCGCCACGACCTGAAACGAGACAAAACTAGTTAGAACGGAGTTTACTGAGACGATCGCAGGGCTTCTCAAACCTGATTATCCTTGACTGTCAAGTAATTGCCCTTCTCTCCCTCCTTATGCGCGACTTGCATGAAGAACCCGCAGACCAGCGCCATTCGGATGTTCGTATAAAACTTGCGTTGATCTTGCGTGGAGACAAGATCGAGGTCGAACTTCTCCATAGAGCGCTTTATTTGATTCCGAACATTATCTGCTTGAGCAAGTGCGCGGGCAGACAGGTAATTGTTCCATGCCCAATTCTTGTCGTGTTGATCTACAACCAAGAGTCCAGAATTAGATATTTCGTCGACATTATTCAAGCACACAGAAGCAACGAACTCTGCATGTAACTGTTGTATACGTTAAGCATCGTCAGATGATCACCATCTGGTACGGTGAGCAAAGCCTTTGACGTGTCCGCCTCTTTCCGCTGATTATTGGGACGAATCCAGACGTTGGGCACTTAAAAGCGGTACCTGGTCAGGACACCGTGACATACAATGCTGATCAGCAAACGCACCAGAAAGCATGGCCACGATAGTTAATATCTCATTGCTGCATGTGAATTCGGGGCTGATAATCAACATTTTCGCCAACTGGGACACAGAGATCAGCGCATTGCCTCTCTAGCTTTGCAATACACCTACCTGAGGATCGAGGGGAAACTCTGCCATAATTTCTCCAAGGGCTGTCAGATTTCCTTCGTCATCTAATGCAGCCAGATAATTGAGGAGCTCGAGGGCACGCATGATGGTTTCAGGGGCGGGACTGTCCATATAATCGAAATGGACAAGATCGGTTATACCAAGTTTGATGAGCTCAAGCACGGTATTAGCTAGATTGGACCGTAGAATCTCGGGGTGTGTCTGTTCTTCGAGTTCCGACATGAAATCTTTCTGTGTATATAGTCGGAAGCACTTTCCTGGCCGTGTTCGGCCGGCGCGACCTGCTCGTTGCTGAGCAGATGCCTTGGATATGGGAGAGACCAATAAAGATTCAACTCGTATCCGTGGATTGTACACCTTTTGTTTAGAGAAACCAGGGTCTACGACGTAACTAAAAGAAAAACGAAAACATGAGTAAAAGACACATGATTAAACGGAGAGAACTCACACTATGCCATCGATGGTCAAGGATGTCTCCGCGATGTTGGTTGATACGACGACCTTGCGTCCAGGGGGCCCATCCGGAGTTCGGGGTGGCGGTGCAGGATCAAAGATCTTCTGTTGTTGAGCGGGGGGTAGAGATGAATAGAGGGGTACGCAGAGCAACGGTCCAACAGCGTCTGGATTACTGTTCGTGAGATCATCGGCCTCGATTTTAATCTTTCTGCAGGATTCTTCAATTTCCTCTTCTCCAGTAAGGAAGACCAAGATGTCCCCGGGGTCCTCCGCTTGGTGAATCATCAAGACTGTACGAATCGCGGCCTCCACGTAGTCTGGCTCTGGCTCTTGTGTGTAAAAAGTTTCCACGGGGAATGTACGGCCAGGAACCCGAAGGAGAGGAGCAGGCTTCCCGGCCTCGATTCCAAAGTATTTCTGGAACTTGAGAGCATCCAAAGTTGCACTCATGACGATTATCTTGAGATCAGGCCGTTTCTTTGCGACATCCTTCAGGAGACCCATAAGAATATCAGTGGCTAGCGTCCGCTCATGGGCCTCGTCCAGGATGATCGTCGAATACCGCGAGAGGATTGGGTCATTCATCGCCTCCCGAAGAAGCATACCATCGGTCATGTATTTAAGAAATGTCGTCCCCGGCTCAGTCATATCTTCGAATCGAATAGAATATCCGACTTGCTTCCCGAGTTGTACTGAGAATTCTTGTGAGTTAGCCACCGCCTGCATGTGACGTGAATAGACGCACCATCCATTTCGTCGGCCACACGTTTTGCAACGGACATAGCGGCAACTCTCCGCGGTTGCGTGCATGCGACCATCTTCCCCCGACTATGCGGAAGGTCAGAATACACGACAAATTGAGGAATCCTGAACACGGAGCAGTGAGATGTTCGTTCAATCCATAAGATTTGAGCTCGACGTACTGCGTCGTCTTTCCTGACCCAGTTTCGCCGATCATTACGACAATTTGATTGTTCTTGAACTACAATGTTTGGTGAGTCAATGCCAAAGTAAAAGCCTCAAGGAGACTTACGATATCATAGAATTCATCCATTTGTGCATAAACAGGGAGTTTTTTGCGGGACTCTAGGATCTTCTTGAATTGAGCAGAATACGGGAGCTTGGTGAAGGGATTGATTCCTCCGTCCTTTTCTTGATGTCAGTTCAGTACCGCATTAGGCATAGTGATTGGCACTCACCAAGACAACTCTAGCCTGTTTGGCAGTTACAAAGCGCGGAACGAGACCCTCCAAAGGATCTGGCGCAGGCCTTCCAGAGCCTCGTAAATGGGGGGCAAGATGTTGCAAGTAAGGATTGTCTTCAGGTTCTGGTGCGCCATTGTTGGTGCGCTTTGAAGCCTCTCCCATTATTCGAAGTAATCGTTAGGTAGTGTTCTAATGCTGTAGTGACCTGAGAGAAAACTAAAGAGAGGAAAACAGTACGAAGAAAATACGCCCAGCAGCTCTAAGTGCGAGGCCGGAATTATCCGTTCGCTTGGTTCCGATCGTTACATAATCGGAGGAATCGCAAAGCACCTTGTACGATACAACTCTTCTAGGTGATCTGGGGATCCGATTAACTCACTTCTGTATTCAGCTGCCTTAGCATGTCTAGATCTGTGGCAATTATTGGTATTTTTTGGTATTCCAAAATTTGCCCGGAGATGTCGAGTATTAAACCCATGTGGTCGATCCAGGGGGTGGTATGTCTGGACTTGCGACGGCACGAGCGTGTCTAGAGGCTGGCCTTCGTCCCCGTGTCTTTGAGCAAAAGCTGACTGTGGGGGGCTTATGGTCTCCCGAATCTCCACTGTGTCGCCAAACTATGCGCACGAATATATCGCGGCACACTGTTGTTTTTAGCAGTCTTCCCTGGGCAAGCAAAAAAACATTTCCCACCGCTGACGAAGTGTGGAGATATCTGTCAATATACAGCCAGACATTTCTTGATCCTGACACCGTGTCATTTGGACATCGTGTTATGAGAGTCTCGCGACGTGAAGAAGGATGGAATGTCGCCTGGGAAGCACAAGACGGCAATGGGGATCATACATTTGACTATCTTGTTGTAGCATCAGGCCACTTCTCAAAGCCGTACACACCGAACATCCCAGGTCTCCAGAATTTTCCAGGTACCGTTCTCCACAGTTCGGAATATCGAGGACCGGAGCAAGTCCAAGACAAGCGCGTCGCCGTTGTTGGAGATTCCCTCAGTGCCGTTGAAATATCTGGTGAAATTGCGCCTCACGTCTCTAATTTGAACCCACATCCACCCCCGTCCCTTCTGGATATTTCCTCGGTACCTCCCCTTGCGTACCTCCGACCCGCAAACCCCATTCGTCCCCCTCGATTTGGCATCTTTCACAAGATCGCCTCGAAAGCAACCTGGAGAAATCCTACTGCCCTCCGAAGAGGATATTCTCAAAAAAAACCGCTTCATCAAATCTCTGTGCGGCGATCAGTCGCTCCTCTCTCCGACATTGCGAATACCAGAAGATCAGGCTGCATTCACAGCTATATCGGAACACTACGCAAATGCAGTTCGCGCAGGGGTCATTTCTCTGCACGCTAGAAGGTTGGAATCTGTACAAGGTCAACATCTTGTCCTCGACGATGGTGTTCGGCTAGAAGAGCCTGTGGATGTCATCATAACTGCCACAGGTTTCCGCACCTCGATACCATTCTTCGACGATGACATCCTCGCCACGTTATCGTACGCTCCCTTAGACCCGACCACACCTTTCTTGCTATATCGCAACACCTTGCATCCTTCTCTTCCCACTGCGCCTTCGTAGGCATGTACCGGGGACCTTATCAAGGCGTAATCGAGCTTCAGGCTCGCTGGGCTGCCAAGGTACTCTCCGGGCAGCTTCCTATTCCCCCAGAGCAGACGCAGCGCGACGGAATCGCCCTCGAACGCCGTATTCGTGAACGGGTCCCGCGCTTCCAATTCCCACATTCAGATTACGTCGGTATCATGGCCGACCTCGCTGAAGAACTGGGAATCGATCCCGTCGCCGCCTGGCCGGGGCGGAACACCAATACAGTCACTCCTGCTCAATTTGGCAGCGGGGAGGCCGCTTCGCAGCTGCTCACCGAGGTCGAGGAAGATCTCGCTGCGGCAGAGAGGGGCAAATGGGTGGCGGCTGCGGTGTACAGTGCCTTGCAAGGTCCGTGGAAGATCGAGCGCCGGCTTGAGAGTGCGATGAGCACTTTGCCTTCCGGGACGTTTCGAGGGCGAGCTTCGTTTACTCGGCGAGTGACGCAGGCCTCCACGCCTTCGTCCCCGGAGTATGAATACGGCTATTTGGAGACTGGACAGCTTACTACGGATACTGGGCTTCAACTCGATGCTCAACGGAGATACCGCTACGTATACGATGAAGATGACGACCGAATCGACGCTTACTTTGATGATACGTCGGATCGTGGATTTTTCCATTCGCTCCGCTTTCTTGCGCCGGGTGAGGAGAGTCATGAAGGCGGTGATTGGGCACCCTGGTTCAGAGAAGCACGCAAGGGATGGTGTGCAATTGGAAACCATTTATGCCAGCCTGACACGTATGATGCTGCATACTGGTTTGCTTTCACTGGGGTTCATCTGGAAGAGTTTCGAATCTCATATCGGGTCAAAGGTCCCAATAAAGATTATGTCGCTAGTGCAACCTTCACGAGGTAGGAGCAGATGTACTCGATTGATTAGAGTGTTAAGGAAGACCAATGGGCAGAATATATAGGAAGCAGGCGGCAGGAAGGGGACAAAAGAGTGAAATTTAATAAACGCAAAACATCCAAGATATGGGGTATTGGAAGGGAAAAAATGCGGTTTACCGTCGCTGAGTTCCGCGACCATAACCGAGTTGAAGATTGTCCAGCTCCGACTCGAGGGACTTGATGGTGCTGTGAGCCAGTTCGAGATCCTTGTTGAGCCTGTCGCGCTCGGCAATGAGCTAAAACGCATCAAGAGGCGTCAGTCACAATGCCGTCCCAAATAGAGGAGACACACTTACGTGTTGCTCCCATTGTCTGAAACGGGCTTCCTCGGCTTTGACCTGCTCCGTGAAGCGCTTCCTCAAGGCCTCCTCCTCTTCCTTGAACTTGGGATTTTCGACCTTCTTGACTTTGGGCTCGCCGAACTTGCGGGTCTCCATTTGCTGCTGGCGGTAATTCTCGTAATGGGTCTCCTCGGTGGTCGAAATGAGGTCCAACATGTGGGTTCGAATGAGGAGGGAGCGTAGCTTGCGGAAATCACAATGCTGTTCGTTCTCAACTGTGTACGAAAAATAGGTAAGTATGGCAGCGACTAGCTATGAGACCGAAATCCCTGACCTTCTGCCACACCCCATAAGTACTCGCGGCCTTGACTACACGCCCGTCAGCGGTCTTAACATCTTCGGTGCTACCAATAATAGAGAATGGCATTGCGTTCATCAGTCCACGGGCAAGGTCAGCACTCTGCTCATCGTCGGCCTCAATGGCCGGTTGGTACACGCGAATACCCTGCGCAACGATAGTTTCGCGAATCTTTTGCGGAGGGCACAGTCAATGGATGTATCGTCATATACTCACAGACAACGCCACTCACTCGTTGCTTGAACAGGGCAAGATCGGACTGCGTCAAGGTATCTGCCTTTGCAATCACTGGAATCAGGTTCACGCGTGTACCAAGGCGTTTCATGATTTCGATATCCAGAGGCTTGAGACTGCACGAGGGCCATTAGCAGATGAGAGGATCGATGTGCTGCATGCACTTACGTGTGTCCCGTTGGCCTAATGAAGAACAAGCAGGCGTGAACGCGAAGATCACTCTTTTCCGAGCGTTCAGGTTGTTGCTCCTGCCTCATGTAGATTTCGTGCTGGTCGTCAACAAAGTCAATGATGGGAGCCCAGGAATCGCGGTTGTTGACATAGTCGCCGAAACCAGGGGTATCAATCACGGTAAGCTTGACTTTGAATGATTTCTCCTCCAATTCAGCTTTGATGATGTCCACCTGAGTTCGTGGTGTCAGATGTGAAAAGCAAAGTTAAAGTAACGACGCAAACCTCAGGTCAACTTGTCAAGCTGCTTGATGTGCCGACGGTGATAATTTTTTGGAGAGCAAAGTTCAGTCGAAAAGAGCGTGTTGATCAACGTGGACTTTCCCAGTCCAGACTCGCCTATGAGGACGATCAGGGATTATAAACAGAAAGAGCCTCAAGGGCTCCTGGCAGGTGTCAGCTTACCGACCACCATCACAGTGAAATGGGCCCCACGTTTTGCGACAATTTTATGCCTCTAGAAATACGTACACGCTAGTTAGAGGGAGAGACTGAGAAAAAGAACGAAGTCTATACTTGGTTGGGCAGGTTGGCGATGCCAATACCAGCGTCGTTAACGGAGGAGCCCATGGTCGGAGAGAGGGAAGTCATGAACTGGAGGCGTTGGCGAGTTGATACGTTTCGGCTTCTTCCGGTTCACATAATTGTCCGAATCACCATCGATTAAACTTTCAGATTGCGAAGAATCAACTGTGACACGTCAGGAGCTGCTGGCATAGAGGGATATCATCTGAAGCACACAATTTATACGTAAAGCTTCCAGGACATGTGTACATTTAGTGTTGAATACTGTTAGAGAAATCTCATAATTCCTCATTGGTGTACCCGCATGTGTGACATACAGTACTGTTCGTACCCTTTCAAATGATACGAATTTCTGTACCAAGAAACAATAGCTTCACGATAGCAAAACAATGTCAAACGTACAAAATACTCAAATAATACAGTTGTCTCAACGTGTTTGAGGTTCGTTTGAGCTCTATCGTGAACACCTAATGATGCGAGGGTTGCCCCCCTCTTGCAAAAGGAAAAACGACCATAAAGCACTATGTCCCGGAGGATGCGAACTGCTTCGCGTACTGGGAGTCGAACCCAGGTCCCCACTGGAACTCAACGGATGAGAGAGTGGTATCATAGCCGTTAGACCATACACGAATCCCACCTCTACCTTGGCCCCAAGAACTCAGAATTTGCTCCATTTTCTCATTATCGGTGGAGGTGACTGGATTACTGTAAACAAATATCTTATGGACTCCAATGATAGCATGAAGCTAACTTATGTTGTCGCCAGATATTGAAATATTATTGCCCATATGATACACAGTCGCCTAGTTGGGGTAGAGTCCGGATCCCGGCATTTACTTCTTAGTTCTGCCTAACCCACGAGTGAGGGTACTGGGTGGTCGCTGGAGCGGACACCTACCGCATGCTTTTCCCATGATTTTAATCCCATGGGTTTGGAGACGAGTGCGAGTTACGAATTCGTCCGATCACAATCGGAAGTTTCGGCTTGTCACCCCTACGTTCGACCCCTAATCATGAAAGCGTACAGGTGAGAATACTCTCAAGACCTGAGGACTCGCGGTCATTTCATGGGGGAACCCTAGGACTTTAGCTGACTAGCCCTCGTCTGCAGATTCAACGACGCTTCATATGTTAAGAACCCGGATCAGCGACTAGCTCACACTTACGAACCTGAACAACTCGTATCCGTTGAGGCTCTCGATCGACTGGGCGTAAAGTACTGGTCTATTCCCATCCAAGGATGGGAGCCTAAGATCGATGCTATCGCTGCTGAGCGAGCCTACAAGAATCGAGACCTCATCAACGTCACAAAGGAGGGTCTTGGAGAGTTGTATGAATCCAAAATCAAGAGTTTTTTCGAAGAGTGAGGACACCCATCTTGGCTTGGACCTTGGTGCATGGCCTGACCCTTTGCTTCAGACACCTTCATGAGGACGAGGAAATCCGCTACATCCTAGACGGGTCGGGATACTTTGATGTCCGAGGTAAGGCTGAAGACCTCCGCCCAGCCTCTCTCCTAACGACAGCGCTTCACCATGATGCAGACTTCCAAACTGACTCCTGGATTCGTATTGGCGTTGTGCCTGGTGACCTATTGGTCCTGCCAGCTGGGATTTATCATCGCTTCACCCTTGATCATACCAACGCCATCAAGGCCCTCCGTCTTTTCCAGGTGCGCCCAAATCATTGCTCATGGTCAACGAACTTGATTCACTCTTCCTCCAGGATGAGCCCAAGTGGATCCCCTACAATCGCTCTCCAGAAACAGATAGGAACCCATTCCGCCAGGAATATGCGAAGAGTGTATCCATTGCGGTATGATTCATCTGTTTCAACCCATGCCTGGTGTATGGATATGTAAGATCTGTAATAAGTCAACGTTGATACACATATGCTGTTTGACCGATTCGCCTCTTGCATGGGGGAGCGAGTGGTCCCTGCTTCTTATACGACCTTCATCGTTGATCACTAGTCTCGTCAAGATAAGCGCACAGATTATCAATAGTAATTTCAGGGGCTGGGGTTCGGGAGTCCCCGGCGTTGAGTATATGCCATTATCAGTTAGCACACACTTGAGAGTTCTAGTGTGTGCGAGAAACCGGCAAGTTCTTCCGCAACGATGCCAGAAGATGCACGATCCAATGATCCCAAAGTAAGAACCGCTGTCAGGGCGAGTTAAATCCTATATGGACAAGTCACCCATGTTTGTTCGAAGGATCGAATTTCTAGGGCGTTGGGAGCCGCCTTTCTTGGGCATCAAGTAGAACAACTGGAGACCAGGGTTCTCAAGGGGTCTGGCGTACGAGGAGGTGGAAGAGGTCGTGGGCAGCGCGGGCGTACTTGGAACCCTGCGGATCTAGTCGAACGCACTGGGTCTGGCCGGGCCGAAGCCAGAAGCCTCCTGCGTCACCAACGAGGAGGGCGGACGATCTGGTTCGCAGGAGATCATTCTCTCTCCACCCCGACCCCAGTATCGAGCCCGTCGTCGCCGAGCGTGAGAAACCAGCCATGGCCGATGTCATAGTGTTAGACGCCAGTGTTCTCGTTCACGCACTCGGACAAATGAAGAGATGGTGCAAGATCGAGCGTAAAGAGATTATCATTGTGCCCTTGGAAGGTGATCATCAACTCGGCGTTCGTATCTACCCATTTAACATTTCTTGGTGTTTAGCGTTGAATACTCTCGACCTCCTCAAGAAGGGAGGTACAACTATCGCCATTCATGCTCGAGCGGCCTCACGCTTCCTAGAAGCCCAAGTTGGCACAAACCCGCGCATCCGTGTCCAGCGAGATGAAGATTTTGTCCCATGGGACGAAATCTATAGTGCCGCTATTACTTCGGCAGAAGCGCCTTCTCTCCGCACCCCAGATGGTGTCGACTCATCCAATGTGACTGTGGTCGTTCCACCAGAGGATCATGCACCCGAATGGATGAGGCAGGTCGTTTGCTGCGCAGAATGGGAGACTAGACATGCCAAGGTGGAGGCAGTAGTACCAGGACCATCCCCTGGACCCACGAAACCCACCAAGGTGGCTCTTGCTGTGATCAAACCGTCTACTGGCCCGGGTGCTGTACTGGACATTCACGATCCGGCAATCCTTACACACATCCCTCGAACTACAGGCGACCTAATGAGACTTTGGGCACCTATTCTTGGCTTGAAGCTTCTAAATGTCGATCCTGGCACGTCGGATCGCTCTGATCATCGACCCGACAAGCATCGTACATCTGCATCCGACGGGAATGTCCCATCTTATCGCAAAGGTGGACGTCCCCCCTCCCAGGACGTGCGTGGCCTTGTCGAAAAGGTCAAAAATGGTGTTCCAGGGAATAGCGTTGTTGCTCCTGGTGGAGCCGGCAAGATTCGACTCCTCACTCGTGGTGAGAAGTTGGATCCTTGACTTGAAGTCTCAGGTTGAAGCAGTAAGCTCTCCGTTTCTACCTCTATGGTGTCAATGACTCTTACACATTGCGGATTGAAGTCTCCAGCTGCTATCGCTTGCATAGCAGGAGTTTAAATATGCGCTTGCCTGCGCGAAGGGCTGTGCCGGTCTCATAGTCTCCTCGACTGGTTGACCTGCTGGAAGATCCGGCCCCCTCGTCGCGCATATGCCCATGGAACGTTCAGCTTCGTCCCCCAGCGATGTCTTTCCATCGCATTCCCGATTCGTTTTCGACTCTCCGTCACGGCTACGTTCTTTCCCATACCGGATTATTGCTGTGGACCCTTCGCGTATTCCATTTCTCCCTGTGTTTGTATGCTGTCCCCTCCTTTGCTTTTCTTGTCAGCTGGGAGGTTTGAATTTCTGATTACTCTATCTGGAATTTTTTTCCGTGCACACGCTTGAACAAAAAGCGGTTGGGGATTTACTTCATGTCTCGTCGCCCTTGCCTAAATTCGGTTCTTTCCCGAGCCCCCTGTATTCTGCCTTGCAGCCCTTTCCCCTATCGTGATCAAAAGAAGATGTATGTCCGTTGCCGTCGACGGCGCGCGCTCGGCATGGGGATGAAAGTCATCTCTCTCATTACCCGTGTGGGCCATGCCCATATATTTGGTTGGTCGATCATTTGACAGCATTATAACATTTATCACTTTCTGGAGAACTTGCCAAGTCAGGGGACCTGGGAGAGCATGCCTTTTTCTATTGTATGCGCCTTGGGTAATCCGAAGACAAACAAAGACATTTACTCATGCTTCGAGACGTGAGGTACGACCTGGCCGATCAGGTGCTTATAGCAACAGCAACACGACTGTACCTATCCTCTTCCACCATATATGGTCTTAGTGTATTCTTGCTTGGCGTCGATCCTTGTTTTTGGCTTTCCTTGCTGGTTTGTTGCTATTCTTTTGCTACGGGCTTATCCCTGCAAGGTTTCGTCTCATTTGGGTATGTGAGTGAGCAATCTCTTCCCCGTCTGTGTCTGTGTCTCTGCGTGTAAATGTACTGGGTGAGCCAGAGGAAAGGGGGGTTTGGAGGTCGGGTGGATATCGGGTACCACTGATGACTTGTCCGTGAGAACTTCAAAGGTACGTTTTCGGAATACGTTGAGGGGGGGGAGGGGTCGCCGTTCCTACCTGCTCTATGGAGGGACGGGCAGCAGCACTCTCGTACTCTTATCACTTTGGGATGCTCGCTGCGCCGATGGATTGACATGCTCTGTGCTCGGAATGAAGAATTTCTTGATAACCGCTGGGGCGTGCCAGGGTATGTGATGCGCACTGCCATGAAGGGGAGAAAGAAGGGCGATAGTGATGCATGATAGGAAAGGTAATATCTATCGTATTGGGGGGACAATACATCTTATTTATTTTTATTTATTTATTTTGCAGACCCTTGCATCCACTTTCAAGGGGGCTGTATAGGATTCATATTATTATATAGTTCGTACGCCGTTCACACTCTCAATTCTGCCACTTGGACGATCATGAGGATGGCGATGATGACTGACTAGTGGCGCCCTGGTAACTCCTCTTGTGTGTGCGTACATGTATATATACAGCAGAGAGCTCGCGATAAGGGGGTGTGTTGTATTTGTCCTCCATTTTCTTCCCCCTTCCTCTTTGCTCTGCTGTGATCAAATGGCCATGTTTACGAAGATTTGGGATGCTATTTGGATGGTATTTGCCTTATTCGGTGCGTCGATTTCTGTTCAAGGTGTTTCCAGGAACAATTTCACTAACAACGTGCGTGCGTTTTCCTTTTCTTTCTGTTTCTGTTTTTTAAATCAAAAGCGCGGAGCTATATTATTTCGGTCCTCGAACGGGGCATCCACGTCGGCGAGCTACGCATCGACGAAGTCAGATCGGGAAGAACCCACGTGTATGGGAAACGGACGAATAAGAAAAATGCGGTTGTCATTTCTGTTCTCGATGATCGCTTCTGGACTTGTGTGTTTCTGTGAGTTTTTTTTTTTTTTTTGGTTAAGCGCTCCACCCCCTTTTCCCCTTTTCTTGGTACACGACGTATTGTTTTATGTTGCTGATGCGTCGTATGAAATATTTTATGCTCTAGTTCATCCGACCTGGGTTCGTTTTGTCTCCTCGGTGGATTAGCGCTCGGACAGCATGATCGAATGAACTTTTTTTTTCTCATTTTTTTCAAAACTAGGATTCGCGGAAGCCTATATGTTAGGGTATATAGACCTTCCTGACATCCAAGGCGTATTGGACGTACGTATCCTCTCATTCTCGCGTCGTTATCTGATCCATGCGCCTCCTGCACCTCTACCTCTCTCAGATCCATTGACTTTTATTTTCCTCTCTTTGTTAAAAAACAGCTTTGGCTTGACAATCGCGACACGTTAACCCATATCTCGACTCCGGTGCATGCTATTTACACAATGTTCTCCGGACTCGTGAACCACACTTGTGGCCACAACCTTTCCGCTGCACAAGACAACGCAATGTAAGTCCGATTCGATTCTATTTCCTATCCTTCTTTCTTTCTGCTCTCAGCCATGAATGTTTTTTTCCTTCTTTCCAACGGCGCGAAGAGTCCAATTGGAAGTGAGGTGCTGACGACCCAACTTTTTTTGATATTATCTGAAACAGAGCCGGCTACGACGTCTCGAACGCATTCTTCCACACGATGCTGGGAAGAGAGATGATGTACTCGTGCGCATTATGGGGGCCCGAGGAAGGCGGCATCAGTGGTGCCAGTAGCGGCGGCCACACGCACTCTCCCAGTACGACACCATTCCCATTCCCATTCGACTTTGAGCTGCCCATGGAACTTCACCCTGCTCCACTGCGTCTCAATGCCCGTCATTGCGATGGCAAGAAGAACCGAAAACAAAAAACAGGCATCCTGCTAATGGGCGGTAATCGTCGTGGTGGTGATTGTGAAGGTTGTGGCGGTGGCGGCGGTGGTAAGGGTGTTTGCAAGATCGACGAGGATGCACTGGACGCAGCTCAGATGCGCAAGATTCGACATGTTCTGGATAAGGCGTGCGTGCGGCCCGGGGATCGCCTGCTCGAGTTTGGGACTGGGTGGGGGGCGCTGGCTATTGAGGTATGTCAGGAGTAGAAAGTCGACGACGCCGGAGCTGACAGCCACTTTTACCCCTTTATTACATACATTGATTTCGTGGACACAGGCAGCGAAGACGTACGGTGCGCGAGTGGATACGCTCACACTGTCGCAGAACCAAAAAGCACTGGCTGAACTACGAATCGAGGAGGCTGGGCTCACGGATCGGATCACGGTGCATCTCCTCGATTATAGATGCCTGCCACAATCGTTCCATAAAGCGTTCGACGCCTTCGTTAGTATTGAGATGGTGGAACATACTGTGAGTAGTCCTGGTTCCATTGGCTCTAGAGGCACATTCGCCCCAATTGTTGATTTGGGAAACATGCTTGATTGAATGTTTTATTACAATAGGGCGCCGCATATCATAAAACCTATTTTGAGCTTATCGACTGGGCCTTGAAGGATAAACGGGGCATAGCTGTGATTTCGTCGACGACTCAGCCGGAATCCCGATACTCCCGATACCAGTGAGTGAATGAACACCGGGATACCCATCGTGGTCTTTTTTGATTTCTGATCATTATCCTGTCTATGGCGCCCTGCTCTTCTAGAGCGACGGATTTCGGAAGAAAGTACATTTGGCCCAAGGCGGTGCTTCCGAGTGCGACGGCACTCATCACAGCGGCTCACGAGGGGACGTGCGGCCGGATGACCCTGGATAGCGTGGAGAATGTGAGTTGGAAATTTATTTTATATTTCGGAGAGAGAGACTGATATACTGCATTTGGAAAGCATACAGCACGTGAGCATGATCCTTCGTTCGCTTAGGGGCTCTGATTGACCTATTTGCAGACTATCCGCGCACTCTGCAAGAATGGGATAGACGACTGCGGGGCAAGTTCGACGCTGTTATTGCCCCGCATTTTGCAGATTCGATGAGCGAGGGGGAACTGGAGATCTTCAAGCGGTGAGTGCATCGGGATCTGTGCCGAAATGACGTCACTTAACCGGAAAAACTTGCGGTGCCCTTCAGGAAATGGATGTGTGAGTCGGGATTATTGCCTTGTGTGTGTGTGTGTGTATCCGACTGGAATATTTTCGCAGATCTTTGTGCATATGCACGCGCCGGATTCCAGCGAGGATATGCGACAAACCACATGTTGACGTTTGTGAGAACGGTACGATTTCCTGTGTTGAGGACTGTTGGGCTATAAATTGATGTCTTGGGATAGAGCACAGAATGCAGGCTGATATGATTTGGATGATAGTGCATGCCCTTCAATTGGATGTATTTCGGATACTATACCATGGTAGTAAATATTATAGACGATGATATCCGGAATGGCAAGTTTCGTGGACACGTGAGCCGGAGTGAGCCGGGAAAAGGCCCCGGTATAGTCCGATTATAAATCTTTTAGGCATGGTTTTTCCTCTGTCCAAACCCAACCTTTCTCAGATGAAAGGACATCTTACCAAGGCTGTCATAGCACGACGCCGCCCATTGTACACGGCGGCGTACACTGCTGCCCTCTCCCCCTCCGCTGCCCAGTTTTTTGACTCAGCCTACTCGACCCCACCCCGTCTCGCCCCAGTACAACCCAAACAACAGCAAGCGAAGTCACAATCCGACTCCCAACCCACAACCTCACTCGCACTTGCTACGAGTCCTCTCCCGGTACAAGGACCATCCCCAGGCTCATCCCGGAATCCCCCAAACGCGAGTGCGAGCATCCCGCCTCTCTTTTTCCCTTCTCAATTCGCTCAATCTCCGGCCTTCTTCCCGAGTATCTTACATGCAGCGGACCGTGCCCCAAACAGGCCAGTATACCGTCTCGATTCAGGGGCCTATGGCATTCCCAAGCCACGGTCACCATGGAGGCCCCCACCAACTACGACAGAGCCACTCGATCTCTCTGTTCAAGTCGGCGATGACAGCTATTTCATACGGCCCGTATGCATATGCGCTTATCTACATTTATGTCTTATTTCTCATGTTTTTTATCCTCCGCAGAATGCCCTTGGGGTAGCAGATGGTGTCGGTGGGTGGGCGGCAAAGCCACAGGGGAATAGTGCTCTATTTTCCCGTCGTCTGATGCATTTTTGCTCACATGAGATCTCTCTCCTCTATCCACCTTTGCCCTCCCCTCCATCGAGTCCCTCCTTCCTCACTCCTGCAGCCATCCTCGCCCCATTACCTTATTCACTCGTCGACCCGGATCCGGTGGCGATTCTCCAACGTTCGTATGAGCGGACACTGGAACAATGTAGATTAGACGGCACACTCGGCTCCTCCACCGCTCTCCTCGCTATCCTCCTCACACCCCCCACATCTCCCTTCATGCCGCAGCTCCGGATAGCGCACGTCGGGGACTGTCTGATCAGCCTCATCCGGCACAACGAGCTCGTCTTCCGGTCCTCCGAACAGCAGCATAAATTTAATTACCCATACCAACTCGGGCCACAATCTGCGACGACGCCTGTGAAGGACGCGTTCAGGATCGATCTTGCGGTGCAAGAGGGAGACATTATCGTTGTTGCTAGCGACGGTATGGGTGATAATCTATGGGATGAGGATGTCCTCGAGGAGGCGAAACGCTGGGGCGAGGACGTGCGTGGGATGAGTGAGGCGTTGGCGAAGCGTGCCTTCAAAGTCAGCGAGACTGGTGCAGGCAGCGGGGAGACCCCTTTTGCGCGACGAGCATATGAAGAGAAGAAGAATCACGTGGGTGGAAAAATAGATGGTGAGTGTGGATTTGTGTGGCTTGACAGTCGTTCCTAATTAATTTCTCTCTTTCAGATATCAGTGTGTTGGTTGCTGTGATCGAGGGCTGTCCAGATCCTCGTGTCTGCCTGGCGAACGTGCATCCTCCTCCACTACCACGCCCGTCAGCATAACATCCACCCCACTGCGGCGAGGACTCCTTGGCGCTCATGTCCACCCACCGGCGTCTCTGGTCTGCGGGCGATTCAATATTAACGTAGTATGTACTGTCATCCATCTCTGTTTCCTTACTCTCTAGGGTTTTCATACACACATAGCCCAATTAATGTCGCACTTCTCACATCATGAGTTTTTGTTTCTTGCCCTTTCCTCTGGATGAACCTACCCCCTCTCAAAATTACGAACACTTGTCGTGTTGGCCACAGTGATTTTCGTTCATTCGTTCTCTCGTTCCGGTATATTGTAGAAAGCACCATCAGCCCAAAAAAAACAAACCAACGAAGCACCCCATCAGGATGACCATCGTTCAGTTTATTGTAGTTTTCTCCCACTCTTTTTTCCCTCTGTATACCATCTTTGTACATCACTGCTGTTCGGTCATGTCAATGCATCCATCCCTGTGCGATGATCTTCGTCAGACTGCCAACGTCAAGTATAATACTAACGGCGCTCTCGACAGCGTACACCTAATATGGGGGGCGTACCCCAGTCAACCGAATCTAGTCCAATAGCGGGTAGTTTCTTGTTTTCTTTTTCCCTTTTTTCCCTGGGCTTCTCGTGCACGATGCAAGTACGGTAGCGAAAAGAATCGCACTTTCCTATTTCGACCGCGGGCCAAGTCACAAGTTCACAGGCAGGACAGGACCCTCGCTTGATCGCAATTACCACAAAAAGCCAGTTACCTCTTTCCCTGTACTGTACTGTACTGTAATTATTGTGGCCGGGTGTGGGTATGGCATTCACTCACTCACTTCACTAGTACTCACTCCACTCGACTCACTTCGACTCACTTGTACAGTAAGTCATAATCGAATTTCGAATAGTGAATAGCGAAAGCGAAGCGAAAGTGAACTTCGCCTATCCTGGCTGGCCCTGCGGGTTCAATATCAAGGACAATAATAAACAGCAACAACAACAACATACTGCATTTTATGGCGGTGCCCTGAAATGACAGTCTAGTATATATATGTCACATGGATGCTCGCTGAGAAGCGCCGAGCAGTGCAAGTAAATTGGAAGTGGATCCGGTCCGTGGAGCCGTTTGAGATTCCTTGCAAGCGAGCATGGGATCTAGGCGTGATCATGAGGACGTGGGGGGGACGGACGGACCGGGCAGGAGCGGTTATGTGTGGGTTGTCAATGGTTTGCATATGACTGTGTAATTATTGCTGCATTGATTCTCTGGTGTACTGTACGTACTCTGAATCGCTTGCAGGAAGTGCTTTTTGGGGTCGCTGATCGATGGGTGACATGATAGGTTGCGGATTCGAGTTTATGAGTCTACAGGTGGCGGTGTCGGGAAGTTCTAGGCGAGTAGTATCATCGCGAATAACAACGGAGGTGGCGGAGCTGGAGGTGGATTATAACGCCATAGCGCGTTCTTTTTGGTACACAGGTACAGTGTTTCTCTTCTTTCTCGTGTACTTTTTAGCTAATTCTAATGACCCTCATATCGGATGGAAGGGGGAATGTGGTAGGGAGGGGAAGGGGAGTGCGACTGAAATGCGGGAGGAAAGAAAGAAGAGAGCTTTCGTAGTGCTGCTGTTGCTAGTTGTTGAACAAAGTCAATCGGCTCGTGGGAAATCCGAGGGGGGAAGGAATGAAAAAGTGCAATGGAGCGGAGCGGAGTGTTAAATTATTGGTATATGAAGTTGTAGCTGGAGTGGATGTGCCATTGTTAGTGGTGGAGCGGAGCTTTACGCATAATAATGTTTTGAATACGCACCGAGAAAGGAGATGAGGGAGAGCAGAGAGCTGGGGACCGTATCTAATATCCAGATGTGAGCAATGAATCCACCGACCAGAACACGGAAGAGAGATTTCTTGCCTTGCAGCATTATCATAAAGTTCGAACAGAGGGATCGCGAGCAGTTTCATGTTCTTCGGCACTGCAAGTACTTCTGAAAACACGCAAAGTTGACCGAAAAGGAAGGATGAGTTCAGAACATTAGGGACAACTGAAGTAGTCTGGGGAAATTGATTTACTTCTTTCTGGCATTTGGACAATGAAGAGCTTTTTGCACTCCTTCGGTTTGGTGATATGCGCAGGGATAAATGGATACTGCAGGTTCAAGCCACCAAGGTGTGAGGCGTGAACAGAACCAAACCAGTAGACGTAGAATCAGATCAAAAGGGCAATAAAATATTGAGACCCCCCGTGGGGGGTTTTATTAATTGAATACAGCAAGAAGACGTACCATGAATGTCTCGAAATTAGGTCTGAACCATTGCGAGATGCAATCGCCGATTTCCCAATCGTTGTCTGTGCCGTGAGATGTGTCGTACTGCCCCTCTGGTGGTGCTAAACGTTCATCGAGGCGTCTTTTCAGTCCCTCGATGTCATCTTCGCCTGGCTTCAAATAGTCCCCGGGTCTGGAGAAAAAAACGCGTCAATTCGGAGGGAGAGTGGATCAAAGACACGAGACCCCCACAGCTTGAAGAATGCATTGGCGATCTGGAGCATGAGGATATGTGGATGACCGTGGTCATGGACCACGAGAACACCCTCGACTGTTCGGCGCATACCATAGTCTTCATAATTGTTCTGCAAACGCTGAAGACGTGCTTGCACCGATGGATCCTCCTCTGGTTGAGACTCCTTCGTGCTGTGTCGAAGAAGCGTTTGCGTCAGTCGTATGCGCTCGGATTACCGCGCTTGGATTCACCTGAACGTAAAGTTCGACAGAGGATAGCTTTGGAAAAAAGAGTGAGACCCTTTGTCGACTCCACAGATCCGAGGACTCACAGCGCGATGGTGTTGGACATGGCAGACGTGAAAGTTTGTAGAAAACGTGATCTGGCGTTGAGTATGCGCTTACGTTATACTCTTATTCGTCAAGTTCTAGACTCCCAACAACTATGAGTGGTCCTTCGGGAAATTTGCCTTTCATTGAGCGCGCCCTGAGGGCGATGG
The DNA here is from genome assembly GCA_014904985.1 of Hydnum rufescens UP504. Classification (NCBI taxonomy): domain Eukaryota; kingdom Fungi; phylum Basidiomycota; class Agaricomycetes; order Cantharellales; family Hydnaceae; genus Hydnum; species Hydnum rufescens. Next base: position 39,027 of record MU129130.1, read on the forward strand.
AAGATGGTGGCGATGATGGGAGAAGACCCCAGCCCGTCGGCTCTCCAGGATCCGTACCGCGCGATCTGGATCGTGAACTTGATCGACTGGATGATGAACGCATGTTGGACAAACTCACTCGTTACTGGATCGACGAACGCAATAGTCCAGATATATTGGTCTGGCAAGGACTGGTCGTCGAGGAAACGCTGGATAAATTGCAAGCTCAGGTCAGGTCAGAATTCCGTGCTGCGTGCTTTGGCTTGTTCGCTTCTCACTCCCGTATTGTGGTCCGGGTTGCTAACCTGACAGGCGGAGATGGTGCAGAAACTGCAGGAAGATCCACGCACCTCCGAAGAAGAGCATTTTCGAATTGTCCTGATTCAAACAGAAGCTGAACGTGTCAAATTTTTGGTACGATCCTATCTCCGGACGCGTCTACACAAGGTGGCGATTATAGAAGCCCAATTGCATATGCGAGGCTCATGACTACTTGAAGATTGAAAAATACGCGGCCTATATCATTCAAACACCCGAAATGCGCGGCCGCCTGTCCGTAACAGAGTTGGCACATGCACAAAAGTATTACTCTTTCTTAACATTCATTCCTGCCCGTCTGAATCGCCCCCCGTCAGGTATCATGCGTTGCTCACAGCCCATTTCCATTCATCCGCTCTGAGTGGGCTGCCAGAGAGTATGAGATCCTTGGACGACGATGAGGACGAAAGCGGGCGAGGCACGGGTAGGTCCCTTACTCCTATTGCGAGTCTGGACTTGATTGGGCCCTAATTGTACCTTTTGAAATGGAGTCACGCGGCCAAATAAGGCCCAAGGACTTTTTATTCGTGCCAGACGGCGGTGTCCAGTGTCGTTACCAAAGTGAGTGCTATTATATGTTCTTCGACTTTGTCAGACCCATTTATTCCATTGAGAAGTGGGGGGATATTGGAATTGGAGAAAGGCGCAATCCACTTGATTCCTTATGAGGCGATCGAAGCGTTGCTGCGGTTGGGCGACGTGGAATGCCTTTGAAGGATTGTGATTTTAGAATAAGATGTGCCACTAGTATCCCTCCTGACCTCGTCAGATGCCTCGTAATATGTCAATCGAGAATCATTGCGCAGGGCAGAATGAATACTGGTGTGAACGTTCTGCAAGGCACGTGTGCGACTAGTGCAAGCGCCCTTGATGGCGAGCGCATGAACGTGCTAGCTTTCTGGAATCTCAGGGAGATGCACTGATGAGGCTGTAACCCTGCCGTGCAAGAAATTGTCTTCGGCCAACGCCGTCGCATTCAGTTGCATAATGTACCATTCAATTTAGCGTGATTGAGGGAACACAGACATGCCTGGTCGTGATCCTAATACGACATTGCAAGCAATGGCGTCAAGCCATTCTTCGCTCCTACTTTCTCTTTCTGGAGAGAATATATCCCCCAGGTCTCCCAAGAATTCAGCCTCCCCAGGACCCAGTGCCACCATCTCCGGAAACATGTCCACCTCAGTAACTCACACCCCAAACATCCCTCCGTCTTTGATTTGATGGGTGATCCCCGCGGATCTCCTGACCCTCAACACTCTGCCCACGTTCTATCTCTCGGTCCGCCGTTAATGACGGAATCGTATGTAGCAATTTCTTCCCATTCTGGCTCGTTTCTACTCCAGTATTCATACTTATTTAACAACGATCCCTTCATTCATGTAGTGGTCGTGCCTCTCATTCTAGTAGCTCTGCTGGCACATTTTCCGATACTCTTGACGGAATACGAGACGACAGTGCACTCTTAGCAGACATGCTCCTCTCACCGTCTAGCTCTGTCGGGGGTCCCTCTCCTTCTCGCATTCTGCATCCCCATCTGTTCCCTCCCTCCCGGATCAGGCGCAACCGAGGATCCCCCAGCAATGGTTTTCGCTCGCCTTTCGGTCTCTCGGCCACAAACGCAGATTCGTCAGATGAAGAGGATGTGTTTCGCTCTGGGGACGTAATAAGGCCTCAGCGTTCACTCTCGGGAGACAACACCCCTCGCGCACTAAGCCCCAATCGTTCCGCTCTCTCTATGCTTCTCTCCCGGGAGATGAAAGACAGCACTAGGACTATTACCACAGCTCGTCCGTTCCCCTCGCCACCCCGGGACCTTACCCCCGCCGAAACTCCGGGATTTTCAGGGGAGACGGAACCTGCGGAGAGCATTTCTGCGCCCCTCCCTGCAATCTCCTCCGACCATCGAGGGCGACGTCTTCCCGACGAAGAAGAAGGCACACCTCTCATCGCGGAAAGAAATGCGCATGTGGGTTATGGTACATCTGCCACTGACACATTTCGACATCACGCCCCTTCTACTGCACTGCCTTCTCTTCCTTCGTTTCCCAATGAAGGGGGTCTCAGCAGGCCTAAGGCGTCCCTCAAGTCAATGAGACACTACGCCTCGCCATATGCAGTAAAATCCGCAGTGATCTCTACTCTTGAGGTCCTCCCTGCCGTTTCCCTGGGCTTGCTTCTGAATATATTAGATGGTGTCAGCTATGGGTTCATCATCTTCCCTGCTGGGGCTGTATTCAGTGGATTTGGCTCACTAGGCGTCTCCATGTTCTTCCTAACGTGTGGCATCTCCCTTCTCATTCGTGGATATTCTGTGTCTCATGGTATTTTCTCAGAACTGTGGTATCTCAATTGGTATATTCTCTCGGGGGCAGCTCCTTCCCAGGGGCTACTTCTTCCATGATCATAGAGGTTATACCCTTTTTTCATATCATTGCTGGTGAAATTACGACCCATGTTGGCGAAGACAATCCGAGCCGCATCATAGCCACCACTATGATCGCATTTGCCTTGTCCTCCGTCCTGACAGGTCAGTGGCCCGTCTATTTCAGGTGATCCTCTTGCCCATTTGGTTCCCTCCCTATGCACAGGCATCGCCTTTGTGCTGTTTGGAATGCTGAAGCTTGGCTCCGTTATCGGATTTTTCCCCCGGCATATCCTTGTTGGGTGCGTGTCGTGGCCATTGTCCATATAATGCATCGACTGCTAAACGTGTCAAGTCTTCAGGTGCATTGGTGGAGTTGGCGTGTTCTTAATCCAGACTGGATTGAATGTCGCTGCCGGGCTAGGCGAACTGGATGCTGATCTCAGCTGGAGCTTGCTCAAACTCTATTTCACCGATGCCCACATTCTCGTTTTATGGACCCCTGCCTTTGCGCTCGCCGTTCTCCTCAGAATCATTACGCACAAGTTCCACCATCAACTCATCTTCCCCATGTGTGAGTGACTTTTCTCTTCGTTGGGCGTCTTCACCATTGGTGGGTTGTTGATGGATACTTATCTCATCTTGCTATGGAAAACAGATTTTCTCGTCATTCCCATCATTTTCTATGGCGTCGTTTTGGTTGCGGGTCTGAATCTCGATTCTCTTCGTGCCAGTGGTTGGCTCTTTGACGTTGGGACGTCCAGAGAGCCTTGGTATAAGTTTTATTCTTATTTCGGTACTTCTTTCCCTTGTTTTCTTGTTTCCATGTGACGATGATCCATTTCTCCCCGCAGACTTCCATAACACAAGCATTTCGGCTCTCTGGGCGACAATGCCCACGCAATTGGCTCTCCTCTTCTTCAATGTACTTCATCCCCCACTCAATGTACCTGCTTTGGGTGCGCGTCATTCTGTTCACGATATTCACGATTGTACAGTCACTGAGAGTAGTCGTTCCTTTCCTAGGCGTGTCTTTGAACAAGGACGACGCCGATCTCAATCTCGAACTGACAGGACACGGCGTCAGTAATTTAATTGCTGGTTTCATGGGGTACAGGCGATATCCCTCGTATATTCTTGATATTGGTCTAATCGGATTCTTATTTGGCAATAGCGTTCCGAGTAATTATCTGGCCTACGTTAACTCCCTATTGTGAGTCGCGTGCTTACCCTTTCGTAGTCATCTCCTTCACAATGTTTCATGTGCAGATTCTATCGAGTAGGTGGGACTACGAGGCTCTCAGGAGTGCTGCTCGCTCTGGCGACTTCCGCACTTCTTTTTGTTGGCACTGGCCCGATTGCATATATACGTATGTTCCTCGGCTGGACCCTTCATTATGCCGTCACTTATTCCGACTTCGAAGCTGTCATGGAAGTGGGTGCTCTCATTTTTGTTTTAGGGCTCGATTTGGTTAAGGAGGCTGTATGGGACACTCGAAATCGTGCCAGCAGATCCGAATATATTACTATTCTTGGTATGCTTCATTCGAGGCGCTTGATATTTCCTCCTTTGCTGATATATATATATATGTTGCAAGGAATCATGTTCTGTATGACTCTGGTAAGAATGATGGTGCTTTTGGGGAAGAGGGGTTCGGAATTGACCTTCCCCCCAAGTATGACTTCGTTTCCGGCGTTATCTTCGGATTGGTTTTGGCGTCAGTCTTTTTCGTTATACAAAACTCTAGGCGGCATTCTATCAGAAATAACTTCTCGGTGAGTTTCGCAACTTTCGCCACACTCCCGATCTCTGAATACTGTTTATTAGGGTGCGGCAGCCTTGTCCCGGGTGAGGCGACCCAGTGCCCATCGGAAGATATCTTCAAGAGGTTGGGACCCAGACACGGATCATTTGCCTTCAAGGTTTGAATATCGTACCTTCTGCTCAAACAAGAATGTCTAACGCGGGCCCTTTAGGATATGTTTTCTTTGGTTAGCAGCTTTTGGGTGAACTGTGATCTTCCGTTTTTATCTCCCCGCTGCCATTCATAGGTACCATATCAGAAGTTGAAGACACGTGCCGCGCATTCTTAGACAAGTCAGCCTGGGAAGAGAACCCTATCCGATTTTTGATTGTCGATCTGGCGCTTGTTGGGGGTCTTGACCTTTCTGCCGCTGAAGCGTTCGTTCGAGTGCAGCGGCTCCTCGTCGCCAAGCGAGTCATCCTCGTTTTCTGTGGCCAGCCTCTCAGTTCAGATGTCGCCAAAGCATTACAGGCCGTGGATCTCTGGTCAGGAAATGCAGAGGTCTTCGCGACTCTCAACGAGGTCAGTCACCCATGATCAGAGGTTGTGCACTTCGCTTCGTGATCGAATGCAACTCATTTGGTCTTCTTGCTAGGCGCTGGAATGGACCGAGAATGTGTACCTCCGTGCTTGGTACTCATCATCGGCTCAGAAACAGGAGAGCCATCCAAACGCCCCAATCCGTATGTCTCCCTCTCTCACTCTCTCATGTCCAATTCTAAGAGTTTGGATTATTCACACCGTCACAGCGGTGGCCGATTCATACGAAGCCCTGCCGTCCATGCTGCAGGGCTCGTTCGTGAATTCCCCCCGTCAGAATCACGTTCAAGAAGTCGGCTCGCAGATCATGCAGGTTGCCACAAGTGCGTTTCTTTTTTTTTCTTGACCGCCTTGGTCGTCGAAGCACATCCCATCTGACTTTTCGTGATGTTTGCTCCTATAGCTCGTCAAAACACACTCGATTCGAGGGAGCAACCGCACAATACCTTGATCAAAACTTTCGCGGCTCATCTGGAGTTGGACGAAGGGTTCCTGACACGCGTGGCGCCGTACTTTCGCTCCTCCATTCTGTCCGCGGGCACTACCGTGTACCGGCAGGGTGACCCCGCCGATGGTTTGTACTTGATCGAATCGGGAGTGCTCCGGGCCACGTATCGGTTCGCGGATCACCTCGACCTCATCGAAGAAAGTTGTGTGGCCGGTACTCTATCGGGGGAGCTGACTGCTCTGGCCGGGGAACCCCGCAACGCGACGGTCGTCGCTGAGCGGCAAGCCGTTGTCTGGAAGCTGAGTGTACAGGACCTCGCGAGGCTGGAGCGAGACCATCCTCAGGATGCGAAGCTGTTGATAAAATTGGTTCTCAAAAGCAAGTTTTCTCTCCAGACTCTCGTATGTTTCATGTACTAACGTCGTATTTAGCCTCCAAAACAGACCAAGACGTACTATTGGCAAGTATTGCCCAGTATCGATGACGATGACAAAAAGTGTTGGAAACGATCACGAACAAAAAGTGGATACTATGATATCACAGCCCAAGGAACATCTTAACGCACATACACACACGCACATAACCGTTGTAGCTCTGCCAAAAAATTGTACCTGCTATGAAATGTCGATTTATTTTTCAGCTTGAAGAGTCGAGACTTCGTGATGATCGATAATGGCCGGCTGGGTCGCTCGGGGCTCAGCTCTGCAAACGGGTCGCTAGTTTGTCTTTGGTTGACTACCTGAGATGCCGGCGTTGCGACACGGTTTTCCAATTCGTCCTGGGATGAAATCTCTCTGAGAACGTGCTGGAATCGTGCAGCCCACCAGCTCCGCTCCTCTCTCTCCTGCTTGATTGGGTCTGAGTCCACAGCTTGGAGTTGTATGGAAGGGCTCGTCGGCAGTGGTTGGCCAGAGGAAAGGACAGACATCGTCGGATTTGTATGTTGGCGATCATCCGATTGCCGCGACTCGAGATAATTTCCTCTGCGCAAACCGTAACTCGCCGGGAATGAGAGCGACCGCATGGTATGCATGTAGCATCGATTAAAAGCTGAGGTCCACCGCTGTCGAGCCTCTTGCAACACCTTTATCGGTTGTAACGCCATGCGACCGGTAGCGCGTTCCGCCAAGCTAAGATATACGGGAGTAGGCGCCATCTGGTGAAATTCTGTATCTTGCTCTAAAGGCAGCAGATCCACAGTGAGCAAGTGTTCGTCTACGAACAAACGAGTGAGTGATGTGGCTTATCCCGTTAAAAATTCACCCACGATGGTCCCCAGACAGATCAGAAAAACCTAATACTCTCGCCAATCCTACATCCTCCAAAAGGACCCATGAGTCGGTCACTTGGCCGCCGACCCCTTTACCGTTCGTCCAAGGGGCCCCAAGCTCCTTGGCAGACGGCATGGTGAGCAGAACCACATCCGTGAAAACAAATGCATATATCCATTCGTCATTCATATTTTGATGTCGTGCCGTCCACGGTAAGTCTTCGTTTGGCAAGAAATGCTGCAGAGACTCTTGCTTAAAAGACATAGAGCCGAGGTCTGGACTAAGATCATAATCTCCAGGCGAAGTTGAGATCGGATTTTCCGCAGAACTCTGGTCGGACGCCGAGGACTCGGCAGATGTTAAGGCTGCTTCATTGAAGGTTGTCGTCCGCATTTTGTACGCCGGACGGGGGGAATTTCGTGGGGACTTCTGAGATCGCATAGGAGCCAGATGGTTCTCAAACGTTCTGGAATGAGTCGAGGGTTCCATGTCCGAAAGATATGTATCCGGGATATTCTCCTCTGTATCAAGAAGATGCCTCCTGAGCAGCGGCCCTTGGGCAATGAGGCGCCTATCTCTGCTCGCAAGCTGAAAATTGGCTGGCAGCCCAGTAATCCGGGTCGAGAGAACCTTCATCATAGCATACTCTGCTTCGCGATTTTTGACAGTTTGCAGAACGCGAATCATCATGTCTGTGCTGTGGAGCAGAGAGAACATGCTTAAGTGATCAGAGTGACTGCGAGGGGTGAGTCCGAATAAAAGCTGGAATATATCGTCAGTACAGCTGAATCCCATGATCTCGACTATGGAGAAAGTAGGACCTTAAAATAATCGGGATATTTGAAAAGCCTCTCAACAGGCTTCTGTAGAAGGGTAGGGAGAGGGCCAGAACAGTCTGAGGCACTCGATTGGATCCGAACAAATTCCCCGAAGTCACTCGAAGGGTCTTCAATCATTTGTTTGATCAGTTGAGTGACGTCGTCGACCCGAACAAGATAGGGCTGATGAATTTCAAGTTTTGACACGAAGGGACGCAGAGATTCCGCGATCTGGGTAACAATAGGTAGCTAAAACGTCTCCATCAGCAACGTCTTATCGTGAGACCCCCATACACACTTGATTTGTCCTGCAACCCCTCATGGTGGCTAGAAGCTGGGCGTGCAATTGAGCGATGTCATCGAGCCAGTCGAATAGCTTGGCTACGTCCGGTTCGAGACCAGGTATCCATTGGGTGCCGTTCTCCGAACGCAACGGCTGCACGAAAAGTCGAAGCACAACTTGTAGTGACTGGACAAATTCGTCCTCGGATTGACAAAGATCCCAGATAACTTCTTGGCGGCGCATTTCAAATAAGTCATAACGTGCTAGAAGAGTATTGTAGGCATCTTCTGTCAATGTTTCACGCCACGTCGAAGGCATAGGTGAGAATGATAAAGGTCCTTGAATTGTCCCTTCGCGATGTCGCTCGTTTACTGTCGGATTGAGGATGGATGTGCATCGCATCGTCAGATGTCTCCATGTATTTCGTCCTCGGTGGAATCAGAGGCTGCACATCTAATGTTTTAAAGAGCTCCTCCGCAGCGCCACTAAATGACGTTGTTTCATCTGAAAATCGATTCTCATCTGTGACCATGGAAGAAATATCACTCTCAATACTTGAAAACGTTCCGGGTCCTGGTGTCACGGGAGGCACTGCAACGGTCTTGGTATCTCGATTTTTTCCAGTACGAATGTCCGATAGCTTGAGTCGAATGAGTCATGCGGGACTTGTTGATTAGGCTCCTCCACTGGAGTCCAAATTTGTTCAGTGGCGTCCTGAGCTTCGGCCCACGACTGTCTTGCGTATTGCGACATGTGCACCAGAGACGAAGGATCGTATGGTTTCGAAAGGGCATCGTCCAGGGTAAGGAAAAGAGGATTGTCAGATGGAAGCGGATTTCCTCCCGCGGCGAAGACATAGGCCGGGGCATACTGCGACAGATCTTTAGCTAATCGGGGTCGTGGAAGAGTTTGAGGATTCGGCGAGGTTGTAATACGGCGAAGAAGTGACATTCTCTTCACAATATCGTCCTCTAATGGGGTGTCTTTGGGGTAAAGCTGATGGGGTCTAAACATTGCTGTTCGTTTCATCGGAGGCGAAGTATCGGCACGCGTGGATTTATCGTTGACGACCACAGTCTTATTCGTTCTCGCAAGACGAGGCGACTCAGCCAGCTGGGACTCGCCTGTATGGACGTTGCTCTGACTGTCTTCGGTAGATCGTTTCTCTCGGCTCAAAATTTCCATCTTTTCGCCGGGCGGTTGTGACGCAAACAATTTCTCTCTAGAACGGGGCTTTGCGGCGGGACGTCGGGAGGGGCTACCTCCGGATACATCGTCACTAAGGCTCGTTTGAGGAGTCGGAGATGGTACTGAAAGAAGAGGCGACTTTGGGGATCGATCAGGCTTGCGAGATCCATTTGCAACGTCTGGTGGAGAGTAAGGCGATGGCTCCTGACGACCCAGGGGGCGTGGACTTCGTGTACGTCCAGTGCTTTGATGGTCCATCATCAAGCCATTTGAAGGATCAGTGGTGCTGGGCTGGCTTCTTATTACCAATGGTTAGCGGAAGATGGTGAGCAGGTGTGCCGTAGCCTTACGATTCTAGATATTTCGGCATAGTCCTCCCCGCTTGGATCGGACCATCACGCCTTTCACGTCGCTTGGATGCATCGATCCGTCTACTTCCCTCCGAAATGTGAATACTTGGAATAGCACGGCCGTCATTTCCTTGTATTCCCTGGAGATGACCAGTTGTAGGTTGATGTCTCCTGTTTTCCATGGGACTTCCTTCTGGGGGTCGAGAAGCAGGAGACATCGGTATTCTGGGGACAAGAGAAGAGATGAGTTATGGTGCTTAGATAGAGTCACGAAAGGATGACCTTGCATGAGATGTGGGCTCGTTTAAGTTGTCAAATTTTGTAGGCTCCTGGACTCGCGAATCAGGGTATAACATTAGTGGGAATCCTTCCTCGCAGGGACTCATTCTTGACCGGTTTACTTGGTTTCGCTTCAAGCGTTCCAAGAGAGGGCATAATCTGAGCAGGATCGGAAACAATGGAGGAAGGCAGCGGTCGGAAGGAGACATGCATTACTACTGCGCTTTCTGTGAATAGGCAATGGAGAAGGAGGGGGCAAAGGGGCCACCAGGGGAGAATCACGCGATGGTGGACGTTGCAGCTGGAATTCGGTCGACTTTTGAGCTCGCAAAGGCTTGGACGGATGGGAAAGCGGATTCGAACGGGAGGGTGTGATCGTCTCTAGGTGCCTTACAATGGTCGTCATAGATTTTTCTGTCCGTCTTGATATCATCCGCACGTGACTTTCGTCCAGGACGGATAGTTGGCTGAGAAGAAAGAACGACAGGGCGACCCATTTCAGTTCCATCTTCTGCTAGCAGCTGAGCATCGACTTCCACCCCACGAAGTGGTACAACAGAACCATAACGACTCCAGGCCGCAGAAGGGACTGAGGAAGTAGTACTAGTAACATGCTTGGGCATCATCATCGCGGCATGCGGCGGTATATACGTTTTAGAAGGATCCGCAAGGCTTAGACGGCGGGGATTCAATGGAGCCAGCAGGATGATCATCATAGGGCTGAGCAGGAGAAGTAGGTAGACCCGACGGATCCGGAGGAAAACGCTCTCTATTGTGCTGGCGTACTGGTGCAGTCACAGAAGGAGAGGGGGGATGCACTTGGTTCTGACATTGTCGGCAAAGGATGGGATTTTTTGGGTGGTCTAGATTTCCCTCCGGCAGCAAGAAGATCGTGTGCAGTAGAATCCCCTGAGGACTGAAGTGTGCTTGGTCTGTAGCTGACATCTACTTGCTTCCCGAAATGCGAAGGGTTAGATCTCGGAGAGTACGAATGATCGTCATCAGAGTGGTCATCAAAGCGTGTCAGTTTAAGGGAGGCGGGAGGCTCTCCAAACCACGTTCTGTCTTATCTGCCCTTTCAGTCCTCGATTTCGTGCCTCTATGTCCCTTATAACCCAAGGTGGGCTGAAGCACGCTAGAGGGTTCATCGGTAGATGCAAGAGCAGCAGGCTGAGAGCGAGAACGAGGCCGTCGAGAAGGAGCGGACATGCCAGAGCCTACTAGATGATAAGAAGAGTCATCACGGAGTTCAGGAGATTTACGGGGAGTACGAGAAACGACAGGACGTGGAGAACGATAACCATCGATGCGGTGAATATCTGGTACAGTGTGTTCTCGGAGCGATCAAAAACAGGAATACGAGACAGAGCATTCCGAGGCGGACTTTGCGTTTCATAGGACTCCAACGGGGACGATTTGAGAGTGCCAGGATGGTTCTTCAGCCTGGACCGAGATCTACTCATCTTGGGGAAATTCACGTAAGCACGGTTAGCTCCGTTTAACCTCATTTCGCCTTCACTTGCCTCAATCCTACGAGCGCCTTTTCTGCACTCAATTGTCCATTCGATAGAACTGGAATGGCTAGAATATAAGTACAAAACAAGGAATTTAAGGAGGTGCGGGCGATTATGAGTGGCAACCCAGTATGAATACTTTCTGCTTGGGGAAAGCCAACGAAATTATGAAAGCGAGTGCCATGATTATCACAGCGAGTCGCATCTTCCCCAGGCTCACTCACCCTACCATTCCTCTTGGTTCCCTAGCAATTTCAAAGAGCATCCAATGTACCCACACCCGAGTTCTGAATGACAGTGCAGAAGCAATCCCGTGACTTGGTACGGGGCGACTGGCCAAGACTTTCTGCTTCCTTTCTCGCCTGGGGTGCATCTTCATGCTGCCCAATATCCGAATAGCGACATGGAAGTTTGAAGAGGGATGATGCAAGTTTCCCATCAAAGACGGAGGGGCGCTCTATTGTGAGGAGTCTGAATAAGAGAGCCAGGCGTACGACAAAAATGGGGGAGAATACCGAAGTGATTGGAGGGTGAGAACGATGGATCAGAATATCAGAGGGCGAATCAATCTATTCCCAGTGAGCGATGAATGCTCAAGGCCCCTTCAGTCGCCTCGAGGGCCTCTTCATAGCGACCAAGGTTTGAGAGGCAAACGGATAGATTGACAAGGGCGTGAGCGAGACGTGGGCGGAATTCATGGGGTCGATCCACTGCTAGCTCATGATAAATACCCATGGCTTCCCCATTTGTCTTGAGTGCATCCTCATGACGGCCAAACTTCAAAAGATCGATCGAGAGATTGAAAAGAGACGAAGCAAGATTAGGGCGGAATACATTGGGTTGATCCACTGGTAGTGGCCGATAAATGCTCACGGCCTCCTCATCTGCTTTGAGGGCCTCTTCATGGCGACCCAGGTTTGAGAGGCAAATAGATAGATTGCCAAGGGTGTGAGCAAGATGTCGGAGGAATACATGTGGTCGATCCACTGCTAGCCCGCGATAAATACTCACGGCTTCCTCCTTTGCCTTCAGTGCCTCCTCATGGCGGCCAAACTTCAAAAGATCAATCGAGAGATTGAAATGAGACGAAGCAAGATTAGGGCAGAATACATTTGGTCGCTCCACCACTAGCCGCCGATACATAGTCACGGCCTCCTTATTTGTTCTGCATGCTTCGTCATAGTGGCTAACGTGGAAAAGACAGAGGGAGAGATTGGCAAGGGCGTGAGCGAGATGCGGATAGAATACAGCCGGTCGATCTGCTGCCAGCAGACGATAAATGTCCACGGCCTCCTCATTTACCTTGAGCGTATCCTCATGGCGGCCAAGTGCCGAAAGACGGATGGAGAAACTCTCAAAGGAGCGAGCGAGATCCGGGCGGAATACCTTGGGACATTCCACTGCTAGCAGGTGATCAATGCGCAGGGCCTCCTCGTTGGCCTGGAGTGCCTCTTCATGGCGGCCAAATTTCGAAAGATAGACAGAGCGGTTGCGAAGGAGAGAGCGAGATCTAGGCGGAATACGTCGGGCCGATCTCAGAGCTAGTGGACGATAAATGCTCAAAGCCTCTTCATTCGCCTTGAGTGCATCCTTCCATGGTGACCGAATTCAGAGAGATTAATGGAGAGGTCATGAAGACAGCGAGCAAGATGTGGACGGAATACATCTGGCCGATCCACTGCTAGTCAGACGATAAATGCTGATAGCCTCTTCATCTACCTTGAGTGCCTCTTCCATAGCGACCAAATCCCGAAAGACAATAGGAGAGTTTCCCAAGAGACAAAGCGAGATGTGGGTGGAATACAGCGGGTCGATCTACTATGAGTGGGCGATAAATACTCACAGCCTCCTCATTTGCCTGGAGTGCTTCTTCATGACGCCCAAACTTCCGAAAGACAAAAGGAGAGGTTTAGAAGAGAACTAGCGAGATGCGGCTGGAATACATCCGGTCGATCCACGGCTACTAGGCGATAAATACTCAGGGCTTCCTCAGCCGCCTTGAGTGCTTGTTCATGACGCCCAAATTCAGAAAGACAACCAGAGACGCCGTGAAGAGAGTCGGCGAGATCTGGACGGAATACGTCTGGTCGATCTGCCGCCAGCGATCGACAAATGCTCATGCTCTCCTCCACTGGCCTTGAGTGCATCTTTGTGCCGACCAAATTCGGAAAGACAAGTGGAGAGACTACCAAGAGACCTGGCGAGATGTGGGCGGAATACATCTGGTCGATCCACTACCAGGGGGCGATAAATGTCCAAGGCCTCCTTAATTGCCCCCAGTGCCTCCCCGTGGCGACCAAATTCCAAGAGATTGATGGAGAGGTTACGAAGAGCGCGGGCAAGATGTGGGCGAAACATCTCCGGTTGATTCGCTACCAGCGGGCGATAAATGTTCAGAGCCTCCTCATTGGCCTCCAGTGCCTCTTCATGTCGCCCAAATCGAAAGAATAGCGGAGAAACGATCAAGACAGCGGGAGAGATGTAGCCGGAAGACATCTGGTTGATCTGCTGCTAGCATTCGGTGAATGCTCACAGCCTCCTCACTCGCCTTCAGCTCATCGTCATGACGGCCAAGTCTGAAAAGAAAGACAGAGAGGGTGCTGAGTGAACCACCGATATTTCGCGGGTTCCCTCCAGCCCGGTGCAGCACCACTACTATAGTCTGCAGCTCGAAGGCCTCGTCCCACAGGCCCAAATCAGCCAAATTCAATGACAACTTGCTCATGTTGTCGGCAAGTATAGCTGAATCGAGTTTGAACTTTGCGATACCGTGTAGCTCGTTCAGGAGTTGTAACGTCATTGAAACTGTTTCGCGAAGTTGATGCGTCGGATCCCCTGTCTGTGGCCAGTGATTTTCCCATTCCATAAACTGTGCGTTGCGTACGGTGACTACAGGAATGTTTGGTAAAATGCTGCCCACCTCCACGGTGAGCTCGTGAATCTGGCTTGTGAGATACGAAACATGATGGTCATGCCCGGTTCGCAGGACAGTCATCTCCGGCAATCTACTTGGTCTTTTGAGTGTCTCATCCTTGACTTGGAACAACGATGGTATGTACCTCGAGCCAAGGGGTGTCGAAGTCGCCCGTAACCCCATCTCTTCCAGACGTCCCTGCACAGCCACGCCGATTTTGCTCAAACACTGCCTGACCTGCCGGACCCTTGAAGAAGTTGCGGAGTCCCGCAAGAAAAATCGAAGCCTGTAAATGGGGGTCGTTATCATCCGACAAATCCGCCGCGACTAGGCATCCATTCCTTACAGATGCGGCTTCAGAGGCAACCAATGGTCTCGGCAATACCGAGGCTCCAGGTAGCACCATCTTTTCTACTCTATCCGCGAGATTAGATGCTCTAATGGATGTGAGAATCTTGAAGATGATGTCAGGACAGTCTCGCTTCCCGAGAATGCATGCATTGAATGCACGCTCACTTGGAAAGTGTTCAAACAATCTGTCAGATTCTCTCCGTGCCTCGATATCGCAAGTTTCACTTGCTCGCGCTTGAGATAGCTCTCCACGAGGTTCAAACGGGACCATCGGATTGCATCGCCTCTGATTGCCATTAAATTCCTATCACCAAAAGAGATAGATTAGACACAATGAATGCGACAGGAATGCACGAAACTTACCATCTCAAGGTAAACAGTGCTTGCAGCTGTTGGGCCACCATCAAGTATTGGCCCATTACTCTCCTTCAACTCGCCCACCAAACAGTCAAGAAACGTTAGGGTTCGAAGTATGAGGTGTGCACATCCGTCTTTTCCCTCGTGCATAGCTTTAACGGCATCGATTATCTCCGATACGACATCCAGGACTTGAGTGAAGGGGCCTGCAAGTGCGAGTGGGAGTGCAGGGATATTATTAAGTATCGAGCCCATGGTGAGAGCGGCATCCCATCCAGGGCCAGCATTGTCATTCATGTAATCTGGATACCTTGGTCGAGGGGTGGCCAGAGGGTCAGGAAGGGCAGGCCGAACAATGGAGGGAGATCCTCTGATAGGATTGGAATCATTGGGTGACCGTGATGGCGCTGGTGCGGTAAGTGGTCCCAGCAGGCTGAATTTTCTGGATGGCATGGAGGGTTGGGTGTTGGGGAGAAAAGGGGCTTCGAGGGGATGCAAGGGAAGGTGGATGAATCAACACCTACTGAATTTAGCAACAGATGAATTGAGGGCCTGGATGCGGGCCTCCAAATTATTGGTGGACGGCCAAGGGAAGTCACAGGCACCGAATGGCGCACACTCTTAGGCGACGTGTTTGCTATGATTTGAACATTGGCAAGCGCCCCCTAGGAAAGGCCATCCAAGGGTGTTTCATGAGACCAGCCCAATCGGGATTAATTTCACCTCGACGAACCTCTTAAGTGCCCAGGGGAGAAATCCGTATCCGAGGGCCATCGTACCAGCATCAGCAGTGGGTAAATGCGTATCGCTAAGCACATACGTCATGACGCAGTACTATCCACCATTTCACATACCCATAGTGCCAAGCTCACCCTTGAGCGGTTGTTTCCGGCGACCCTGATTTGAACACCATACAACTCAACGTAATTGCACAGTATGTGGTAGCATACATCTTCGCGATTGCCTGTCGACGACGACGACGCTACACTTTCCTTTGCCCACCCGCCTCCGAAAAAAAAAAAACACAACTAAACATCGCTAGTCATGGCTCAAACATTCTTTACAAACCCACACAGTGGTGAAGCGATAAACTTCCGGATCAGTCCAGAGCTGGAACCATCCATCCGTTACGACCTGAAGTCTCTCATAATCGTAAAAACCCTGTTCCTTTTCCACCTGCCATCTGTATATTGACGATGATGGCGGTGTTCCCCAGAGACATGGAGGGAAGGTGATTCCTGCTCCAATGGAAGGATGCATTTACCTCATTGATCCCCGAAGCTACAAGCAAAGAAAATCGAAAGATGGGTTTGAATATATGGTGAGTACCGTTCCCGACAATGTCGGGTCAAGCTCTTCGAGATTTCTAATTATACAAATGTGTTCAGAGCTTTACCTTCGTTCGGGCCTGTATAGAGGGGACCAAGTGCATTCTCACTCTGCAAGAGATGACATCAGGCGATGGTGCTGTCCCATTCTTCATGGAGGATTATAAGCCTGTGCCGATGTTCTTGCATCAAACCATCGACGGTCCGTCTCGACGTGCACTTGAAATACGCATATAACAGTACGCATAGTTCTTCCCTACCATTTCATATCAGTGAACATTAGCCTCCAAACAGAAACATGGCGGTCGTCTGGTTAGGGAACCTAAAGATGCGAAAATTATATTAGTTGAGGACAGCGAAGGGGCGTTGCACAGATCACTCAACAAGGCCTATCAGGCCACCGAATCCTATGTGGATACGCGCATTGGGTCGGTGAATGCATCGCAAAGAAGAAATTTGAGCCCACACCACAGCTTATCGTTCGCATGAGCGGAAAGCAGGATGGAGTAGCGTGCGTTCCCTCGTTATCATTCCAATCAGACAGTGATGGATGTGATCTTCAAATAGTGCCCGGCATTTCACTGCCGAAGAAGACTCACGTTTAATGGCCTACATCGCGAAGCGGGTCCCTTTCATACAGGCTGGAGGGCGATCTGGGCGGAAGATTTACATCGAATTGACCGGAACGCTCGTTCATGAATACCCATGGGCTGCGACGCACTCGTGGCAAGCCTGGAGAGACCATTATTGCAAGCAACGGGAGGATTTCGATTCGACTATAGAGAGATATTGTGGATGCCCATCCCCAACTCAGGTTCAACTATAATCCCGCTGATGCGTATCGAAGGAAGGGACTGCCCAAAGTTTACCGGCAATTGGGTATACCATGGCCCCCGACATCGACTCAGAGGTTGACGGTAGCGGCGAGGATTCCGAGGAGTCTTCTCAACCTAAGAGTAGAAAGCGCAGGTCGTCCAGGTTGGAAATACAATTCCCTATCTCCGATGACGAGATGGACATTGATAACAAGGGTCCTATTCGCCCGAGGCGTAGGCTCCGAAGGGTGGTTCCCGAAACCGTTGGCAGCACGGATTCCGACGATGACGACGATCAAGATGACGGCGCAGATGTAGATCAGCAGGAACCAGATACTGAGGCATCCAGCCTTTCCTCAGGTCATGCCCGCCTGGACGATCACCAGTCACAATTTGAACCCATCAAAGAGGGAGACCCGAAGGACCAAGCCCAATGGGCGAAAATGAGCCATCGCAAGAATTCCGATCGTAGCTCTCACGAGCCCAGATCTGCGTTGCAGGATAGTGCGCTGCCGGGGGGTGGCAGCGATGAAGCACAAGGCGAGGAAGAACTGGCGAAATCCAGCACCTCGGGGTACGGCTCCATCACACTCGCAGTATCCTCTGCCTGTCTTATGGATAGCTTTCAGGACAAAACGGGAAAACGCCAGTTCTCCCCAGCCAGCAAAACGCCATCGCACCATGATGAGTGGGGTGCCCTTGCCTAATTCTCACCACACTGTCTCCCAGTCCCATACAGAACTAGTGATTATCCATAGTGACAGTGATGAGTCAGAGATGGAAGGGCTTTCCGCTCAGCCTCCCATCAGGTGAGTATATTGAACTCGAGTTATCCGTGGTCCCTAGTTAATATCTTCACGTATTGAATTCAGTGGACTAGTGGCCGACGGGGACTGGGCCGAAGATCCCCTTCCTGATGCCAAACTAGCTCAAAGTAAGTCTGTAAGGAATTATAATGCTTTGCCGAAGAACCCTCAAGGAGCACCACGGTAGAATCTCGGCAAGCATCGGTCAACTCATCTCGGGCCCTTCGCTCCCGCGGACCTCTTCAAAATGTCGAGGCATTAGAGGAGTCTCGTGATGCTCTGAGCTACCCGGCTCCTAGCAGAGCGGCAGCCATCGATCATGAAGACGTCCCGGGTCCAGTGACGAGAGCCCGGTCACGTTCAAGGGCAAGATCTGCTGTGCCTGAAACGCGTGAGCCTCTCATTGATGGGAAACGCGGAGGATACAAGGGACTTGGACCAATCCAAGAATGATGATCGTTACTGGGCTGGGAATTTACCACGAAATTCTACTTTTATCCTGTATATTGTGCTTGACCTCTATCTTTGTGTATATTTTCCCATAATCTCCGAGGCAACGATTATTGAATAACAGGAGACCAGCTGAGTACAGATGGCTCACGTGTATTTCGCGTATTGCTCGCGATGGTTTCTTCGCTCCTTGCTAGCGCGTTATCTGATCCCACCACAACTCTCAAGGCATTGTATGCGAGCCATCGCGAGAGTGAGGACTTTCCTCACGTCGTCTCTGAATATTTTCGCTCCATATTCTCTGCGGACAGTGATTTGCACCAAGTACGATCATCTGCGCGTCTGGAAAGCTATTATTGTTGATCGACTTGGGACCCAAATGTGCAGATTCATGATCTCTATGCTCATAAAGGGATACCCTTACGCGTGTTGGCCCAGAATCGTCCCCTTGTTCGCTTTCGAGCCATGGTGCAATCTTATGAACATGAGGTCTATCGATCCGTCCTTCCCCACGGACAACTTGGAGGCTGGGGTCTTGCTGAGGACTATCAAGGAGACGAAGTCGATGACGACCGTCTAATTAGTTCATTGGGAGATCGCACTTCTGCGTGGTGTGTCAGCGTACCTGGGGAGTCTTCCTGGGTCGTGGAGGCATGTCATTTCACTCTTCAAAGGGCTCTCTGTGGAGCTTAAACTGTATTCACTGATAGGAATTATGTGGTGAAGATGAAGGCACAGGTACAGGTGTGTTGCAACACCTTAGACTCAGCATCCCCCGAAAATTGTGGGCCTATATGCAGATTTACCAGTCTCCACAGGTGTATCTAGGACGACATCGGATGTTAAATCTCATAAATTTCCGATCAAGGGGAAAGAGCATTTGGGATTAATGTCAAGGTTCTAGTAGCAATGCTGATTGTTTGCGTGGATAACGAAGTTTCTCACCCAAGTAATGCGCAGATATGTGGCAGTTCGGACGATACGCTCAAACTTACAGATGTCTACACTTTCATTGGGATTCTATGCGTTTCTCCGTCCGTATTCTCTCTCGTCGCATCGCAATTGAATTATGCACTGACTCAGAACCTCGGAAGTGCCACTTCTCTCCATGATGGCAACCAAGATAATGTCCCCACCCTCCATGTGCTGTTTTCTTATCCACATCCCCCGACTATAGTCAGATTTCCGTATCCAATGCAATCTGCGCTGCCCACAGAAGTCACTCAATATAATATGCAGGAGACTGAAGGGCCTCCTGGTAGCCAAGCACTGACGGACATAAGGTCAGAACTCATCGACTGGCTGGCCACTGAAGGCTTAGCCGGGGACCGCGAAGCGGCGCAGTGGATTCTACTGCTCGCGGGGCCAGAGTGTGAGTGTCGCGGTATATTTAATTGCAGCATACTCATTTCGACAGAAAGTCACTCTCGAACACCCCCAATTCTTCCCTTATCGGTTGCACTCTCCTCGTTTCCGCCACCACCATCAACACCGTCGACCTCGGCAAAGATGCCTGTTCTGGAGCCCACATTGAACTCATGTTCTTTCTCTCATTTTGTCGAATGTGGTCCATCTTCCGTTGTCGATTTCATTCCTGAACGACACATCATTCTTGCCAAAGAGTATAGAAGAAGACCTACACAGCGGTTTTCTTCAGCTTCCCCGAGGGACCACAGTGCTAGTCTCTGATGGTGCAGTCTCAGAGGGAACACTGAATAACAGTGCGAAATCAGGCGCTTTTTCGGTCTCTACGGAACGAACTCACACTCACACTTTATAGCCGGAGTCCTCAACGTGCAAGCGCTCAAACAGTGCATATCTCTCAAACAATCGCGTATTCTTTCCCATACAGTCGATTTCACCTTCAACACGGAGCTAACTTTCCTGGTATTGACACAAGATAAAAAGTCGCCCTTTGTGGAGGTAACGTATTTCCCAGGACGCGACGTGCAAATCACTATAAACTGTATGACCATTGCAGACCGACGTGAATGTACCACTCCGACCGACTCTTGAATCATCAAGATTCGCTTTATACAAAGCAGCAGATCGAATTCGTCTTCCCGCTCCGGAAAAGCTCAGGCGCTTCCGCGAACTGATTGGCGGCGCAAAGACAGGGAAGGTCACAGTGGGAGACGATGTCTCCGAAGTGCGTAGATGTCAGCGTCAGCAAGCCTGTCCAATTTTGATCAAGGTATCTTTGCAGTATATTCAAACCGATTTCGTTCGACAGCGACAACAAGTGCAGGGCATTAATTCTGACGACTTGGTATTACGCATGTCCGTTGCTAGGTAAGAATCGCATGGTCTTCGGCTACATGTTCCCTTGACAGAAAGACATCGCTCTTCAGGTTGATGACTCTGTCCTTCCATGAGCTGGAGATGACGAAGGACACTTGGGAAAAGACTAAAGCTCTAGATAATAACGAAAGCGAGGATTTCTGGTGTTCATCCCCCATCTGCTTGATTATTCGCCTTGCCGTCTAAATTAATTCTGTACTAAATGGATTCCCCTATGCGCCACTCGCTGCCCTCAAAGCATCTGCTTCGAGGTGATCGAACTCTCCACTCTTCAGACACATGTTTCTGAAGACCCATCTCGCTTCTGAATCAAATTCGCAGGGGTGTCGAATTCAACGATACGCCCTGCATCCATGACAATCAACCGATCGTAATCGATCACTGTTCGCTGTAAACCCGTCTCCTACTCAGATCATCGAATCACCACTGTACGAGATAAGAATTTACCAGGCGATGCGCGATTGTGATCAACAAGTTGTGTCTGAATTCTTCGCGTATTGCGGTCTGGATCTTGGCATCCGTTTCGAAATCAATCGAGCTCTGTCACAGAGAAATCACTTAGATGCGGCTGAGCATAGAAGACGGTATTTCTCACCGTAGCTTCATCCTACAGAAATAAAGACAGAAGACATGGTCAATCTAAGATACATGTACGTCTGCATCCACACACCATAATAACTATTGCGCTTTGCCTGGGGTTTTGGCTTAGTATTCATATTGCCCCGGACTTGTGAGCGTACCCAATCATACCTCAATAGTGCTCTTGCCATGGCAATAAGCTTGATTTAAACGTTAGCAAGAGGTAAGCCGGGAGAATCAATAGCGACATACTTGTCTCTGTCCTTGGCTAAAATTCAATCCCCCGGCACTCACTTGCGTGTCCAAATTTATGGACATTTTCGGATCGTTTTCTTCGCTTAAAGTCGCAAGCAGGGAGTCCGGAACATCAGGAAGAAGCGGCGACGTCTCTCCAGGCATAGTCTCATCATTTTCTTGTATTGAAGGAACTGGCGAGGGCACACGAGTAGAGGCGTGAGATGACTTGCGGGAGGTGTATTCACTGAGGGAGATAAGCTGAACTCGGAACAGCGCATCCAAGAGTTCCTCATCCGTACGTTCCGAAAAGGGATCTAGGTTCTGGCGGATTGACCCAGAGAACAAAACCTACAGAGAACGTAGTCAGGGGGGGAATATTCTTCCGCTACATTCAGACTTACTGCCTCCTGTGGAATGATAGTCTTCATCATGACAGACTACAGGTTAGCGACGTTGATAGTAAGAAGAATCAAAGCACTAACGAGCCGCGAACGTAGGTCTTGTAAGCCGATGGTAGTAATATCGATACCATCGATGATTATTTTGCCACGGGCTGGTTCGACGAATCGGAGAAATGCCATGGCTAGTGTCGATTTCCCAGAGCCAGTCCGCCCGATAAGACCAACGCGTTCCCCACCTCGAAGAGCAAAGGACACTCCATTAATAACGGGTTCGAGTTCAGGTGCATATTTAATTGAAAGGTCTTCGACTTGGATCAATTCGGCTCCAGAGCTTGAAGGCCAAAACGCTGGAGGACGACTTGACTCGATGACCGCAGCAGGCTCCTGTGGGATATCGAGGTATTCGACCACGCGTTCCACGGCGTTTATGTCTGGAGACGAAGCGTAAAGATACACAGAGAGCGAAAAATGAGCAGTGTAGCGCACCCATCTCGAGTTGTGTGCACATTCGACACGTCCAATAAGCGCCTATTTCGAATGTCAGGAAAGGGAAACCGCAGACATCTAACATCACACACAGGATGTAAATGTCATTGCGCTTGTAATTGTAAGACCTATAACGATGAACCACGTTCAACTTGTTATAGAACATCCTACAGGGGAGGATCGTACCTGCAGTTCCTGCGTCCACTGCTCCAGACAAAGCAAATATTGTGGTCAATAAGATGCTGACTGCTGATAAGAAATCAAAGTGCAGGAGGAGATATCGATTGAGCATCCAGTAAGTGTACCACATTTTGGTTGTCGTGTTCAGCTAGACGTTTAATCGCGAAGCATGAGAAGTGTAGCGGCATATCGAACACAGGACATACTTTATTATGTAGAACATCAAAGAACCTGGTCTCGGCAGAGTAGGCCCTATTTGACGCGCATTCCCTCTATAACAAGAAAATCCAATAGTGTGAAGCATCGCACCTGACTGTGACTATCCCATCCAGCAGTTCGCCGAAAGAGGCAAAGATTGGTGAACGTGTGATGCTCTCCATGCGCCGCAAGTCTCGCCCAGTTTGGATGTACCCAAGGGAAAGGTTATAGTAGAAGTACCCTTTAGTGTCACAATCAGTCCCACTGCCAGTCAAGAAAGCCCACAGACAGCATACCAACGACGCAAGCCGCCGGCAAGAATGCAGGGAGGACCACGGCCACAGTTAGGATCGCGGCGATGAAAGCGGCAACCCATGTCGTAGTGGACCGAATCGACGCACTGTTTTGAAAGCAACATTACTATGGAACGTTATGGTGGTGAGGGACTACGTTGCCTAATAGAGTAGTCGATGGTCACGATGTCACTGCCAAAACGATTGAGAATCCGACCTGCCGGAACATCTTAGGTTTAGCCACCAATAAGGAGAGACTGGGACGCACCGAGAGGGGTGGTATCGAACCTTCAGAGATTTCAATGTTAGGTCTACCACATTGCAGTAAATTGAATAAACGATTCAAATCACCATCTCATGGGCGCCCGTACAACAGTAACGAGCAAGGATGTGAATAATCGCCTGAGTTATGAGATAAGCTGGTTTCTATCCCCGGGAATTTAGAAAAATTCCGTACTTGGATGCGTAATATGCCCCAGCATATTGCACTACGGTATTTATCGCGCTAAGGAGGGTCCCCACGAGGGCGATTGATGCATATACGAGAACGTAGAACATTGGATTACTGTGTGCAGAGGGCAATGTCTCGGCTGAGACATCGTTCCCTGGCATTGGCAGAGGAAGGGAATGAAAAATGGGCTCTTCCTGTGCGTGCTGCTGAAAGAGTGACAGAAAACGCGATACCAGGGCACTTTGGACTTCGTATGCTAGACCCCATTGCCTGATCCAGAGCTTCTCCCCAATTGAACTAGAACGGCAGATTCAGTGTGTCGCTCTGGAGATAATATCAAACGCATGAATGCTAACTTTAAAGAATAGAGCACGGTCACAAGCAAGACAAAGGACCAGACAGAGTATGTGCATGCTTTGAGGTAAGTTCGATAGACAACCCATTTAACGTTCCCACTAGCACGGGCCTCGTCTTCCACCAGCTGCCGAGCCCTTTTCTTCTTGACCCGAAGAAGGGTTTTCGCATAGGTATTATCATCGCTTTGTGCGATAGCCTCCGCCACGCGCACGGGGCTTTGGACGTCGGTTAAGGAATGGGCCTCGTCAAGCATGATGGCATTAAGAAGGCCCTGGGAGCGCAATTCCCCGACGCTCCCCTGAAGATCGATTCGCCCGTCGAGCAAGCGAACAATATATTGAGCTCCATTGAGGACGAGGTCGAGATGATGCGTCACTAGCTGTGGCGAAGTTCATATCATTGAGAAGAAATCGAACGAACACGGATAGATGGCACGCTTACTACTACAGTACGATTTGCCATTAGAGGCCCATGAAACAGCTTGTCCCATAAATGACGAGCCGTATGGCTGTCGACTGATTAACGTTGGAGGTTGTCAACGAGGAGCTCTCCTTGGATAAGTCAAAAATCATACCGGCGGCAAAAATATCGTCCAGTAAGACATTCTTTGTATAACTGTATGCGGCCCTCGCCAATGCAACTCTTACCAGAGGTGACGGGAAACCATTTCAGTTGAGTACCATTACCTCGATATCTCAATAGAACACACACCTGGCCTTCTGGCCGCCGGAGAGCGTTACTCCACGAGCCCCGATCTCAGTCTCGTCTCCATCTTCTAGGATAGCAAGATCCGGATTGAGTGCACAGCACTCCAGGACGAGCTCGTACCGATCTCGATTATAGGGCGATCCAAAGAGAATGTTGTCTCGAATAGACAAGTGCTGTAACCCTTGAGAATCACCGATATCGGACAAGATATATAAGGAGGGGAGAAACAGCCGCTTACAAGGAGTCTGTGCACAATAACTAATCGAATTAGACAATCCGTTCTCGTCCACACGCGTGGGGTCCTTTGGAAGGAACAGGCGCCCTCCAGGGACCAGAGTGAGTTCCCCTAGAAGAGCCAAGAGCAAGGCGCTCTTTCCCGATGCTGTGGGCCCTGAAGGAGCCATAGGGAGATTCTGATCAGTAAAGGAGAATATTCCTACGCGGCCTGCATTTCTCACCTGTGACAACTGTCAGTTTCCCTGGCGGAAACATTAACGATATGTTGGTAAGCTCAAATTTGGGCTCATCATGCGAGCCTCTCGCATCATGGGCACCCCCATTGCCATCGCGCGACGTTGAATTCGACTCCGCCCAACGGAATGTCGCCCCTCGACTCCTAGGCGATCGTCGTCTTGAAGCGAGGGACCGTTGACGTCCCGTTTGAGACTAGAGACCTCTGGCGGAACCTCTTCTTCCCCCAGGAACGCCTCGATACGCTTCAAGGCGACGGAGGCTTGAAGACCTTGGACAATGAAACTTGGGATCACGTTCAGTGGCATTTTAAGCCTTAAAAATTGGGGAGATGTCAGGAGGATGAGGCCGAAACGTGGAGAATGCACATTCACATATTGAAGAGAGCAATCGCGGTAAACGCGACCGGTACAGATAACTGCTTTCTAATATACGGAAAATTGGATATCAGCAGCAGATATTAGGGAAGAGATAATTGATACTTACCCCTGGATCACGGTATACGTAAGAAAGGAAACAATTGAGACCAAAACAGGTGCCACGCTCCATCTAGTAAAGATGTTTCAGGTTTGAGATGGAAGGATATTGATGCGCAAGATAGAGGTACTGTACAGGAGTGAGAACATTATCGAATTGGCCCGCTCTTTACGCGAAGATTTCCAGAACCGTTAAGCTTATACACGCTATTTATATATGATTTAAGCGTACCTCTGATCACGAAGCCCAGTTCCTTCCCTCTGGCAACCTGAACACGCTCAATGAATTGCTCTTCCCAAGCAAAGAATTTGATGAATTTAACCGCTACCAAGGGCGAAGAGGATGAGCATCTGCCAATTCTGCAACATCTTTGGGTAATTCACCGCTCATAAGTTCATTCAGTATTCCCATGCGGACGTCCCGGGCGGCCAGCAGTTCCTTGTTGATCTGGTAAGGAAATTGGGTATGAGTCGCAAGAAATAGTACGTGAATCATTGAACGTGCCTTTACGCCTCGTTTCGACAAAAAGTGATTCAGTGGAGAAGAAAGGACGAGAACGAAAAATCCAACAAAGGCTGCCCAACCGAGCAAACTACATTAAGAATTGAAGGATGCTATCAGCAAGTTGACTCTCACGAAAAATGGCCGGACGCAGACCTGTAGAGAAAAGCGGCGGCAATGATGATCTCGAAAGGAGCTCCATAGAGGAAATAGGCGGAGGCCACGAATCCTGCAACACGGTTGCTGTCCCCGCTCATCAAGTTGACGACTTTCCCTATGTCGGCCTCAGCGGAAGTACCCTTTTTCTTTTTTCCCCCGCTCTTGTTACTTTTCTTCTGCATCTCTCGCATCTTCTCATCGACAGTCGGAGAAAGGATTCCCGATAGATCACGTCGTTTTAAAGCCTTGTCATAAACAGAAGCCATGAGCTCCAATCGCGTTCGGGCTGCAGCACGTCTCCCGTAATAGAGATGCTGGGCATCGAACTGAGCCTTGATAATAAGGCAGATGAATGCGAGGCCGGCATATATGTATCCTCTGGAACGAACTTCAGGATCCGGACTATCGAAGGCGTTTAATATTTGATTCAGCAAGAATGGGGCCGCATAATTGAAGAATACCGATACAAGGGTCAACGAAAAGTCAAGCTGGATCGGAATCATTCAGCAGGTGGGAGCCCATAGATAGTAATAGGAACAATGTAACGCACGAAGAGGTCGAGGCGATTGGCAATCAGGAGCTTTCGGAGGAGCGAATCACTCTGGATTGAATTGAATTTAGTGAACACAGGTTTCGACTGCGTCACGATGCTGAGATTGTATATATCGTCCTCGTGTAACATTCGAGACTTTCCCTGCATGCTCGATGTAATCAGCTGGTATTATGATGATAAATCATGTATGCCTCAGCCCACCTCCGCTATCAAAGGCTCCATCCACGAGAACGATATCCAGCTCCATAGGGTTGTGGCATCCTCTGGAGTGGAGGTGGAAGCCCCATCATCTTTCTCCGAAATTGACGACACGAACAGAGGTGTCCCCAGGATAGCGACGAGAAGGATGAAGGATACGACGATTTTGGATGCAAGAATCGACATCGGGATCCAGGATGGAGGGTCAAGACCAAGAACAAACTTATTATAGGTTATTGTGGTGATTTCCGCGGTAGAGAAGATGAACTGAACGAGATAAAGAGTGAAGAGATCGAACGGGGTTGTCGATATTGTTCGAGCAACTGGTCGGACAGCCCCATACAGCCAAACCGTTCCTTGGACAAAAGGGTAAAAGAGCTCAATTAATGGGCTTTCGGGTCGGGCCACGACAGTATAACAGCCGTAAGCAATCCAAGCCAGAGACTCGACTAAAGGGAAAATAACGAGGACGGTGGATCTCCAAACAGATATTCCATGGCGTACATCTGGAGTGGATTCGGGTGCCGTTAATCCAGTGGCAGCCCGTAAGCCTTCCTCTGCTTCTGAAAGAGTAAGAAAAGGTTGAAATGGGTATCCGATGGTCTGCAAGGCCCTGTGGACGATTCTGGGATAACGAATGGGTAGCGATACCGATATATAAATGAATACTAAGATTGCGGGGACGAGACTGCTCCAAAATGACCGCACACAAGGGCTCTGCACATCCTACATAGAATGAGATATTCATTACACCAATCAGCGACTCGTTCCCTCCCT
This sequence comes from Hydnum rufescens UP504, assembly GCA_014904985.1. Lineage (NCBI taxonomy): Eukaryota > Fungi > Basidiomycota > Agaricomycetes > Cantharellales > Hydnaceae > Hydnum > Hydnum rufescens. The sequence continues at coordinate 66,533 of MU129130.1, forward strand.
GTACTCACCGAGAGTGGAACATCGCAAAACGGCATGGTTGAGGCAACCATGCACACTCAGAGAAAAGAAAGATCCCACTTGGGAAACAGTTTTCCGCCGGAATCAAATTCTACGTTCCCCGCATGTACTGTAGCTGTTCGCGAAACAATTTATTTATATCCCCACCCCCATCCAACTGCAAGGAACGAGATGAGAAAACCTGACACGGGCCTATGCAAGCGACGCCTCTGTTTCCCCCAGTTCCTGCGCAAGGTATCCTCCTAGTTCTACTGTATGCGCAAATCTCACCTGATCTACTTTCATGGGTGAGAATTGCAGCCTCACGTGCAACCTCGGTAAAGATAGTAGTAGTAGTAGTACTACAGTAGGCCAAACGTGGCAATAACTAGGTCGTCAACTTTTCGGATAGTATTCGTGCAGGCAAAAGGAGGTGATTTTTATCTGCAAGAAGCGAGGGACTCGAGGGATATTGATGTCGTGGGCACATGGGTATTACTCTATTTGCAGGTGGATATATACCGGGCAACAAGACCAAAATCAATTGACCAGAGATATCCCAAGCTGGCGCATGCGTTGCCCCACTCAAAAATACGGACACATGCAATTCCCCTCCGAAATGGCGTGAGGTGTCCGGTACATACTAAACTGCGTGGAGGAATTCACTGCAACTGAGGCGCACCGTCTATCTGAAACCGAAGCAGGCTTTTCGAGCAATCAGACAGCGTACCGTTTACTTTCTGACTCTTTTTCAATCAAGGAGTGCGTTATGGAGCAGCTTGCCATTGGCCACACCCTTGCTTTGATAACAACGTTCAGACCGATCTAGTCATGCCTAGGCCGGATACTTTGGGTCACGAATTCACGACGACACGAAGCTTGTGGAAACAGCATCTCGAGAACACCACTGAACGCTTATAGGTCCCAAGATCGACCAAAATATTGGAGTAAGTGCCTAGCTCTACGTTTTGGAATTGGAAACGAAAGCAATGGGGAACATTAGATGGGCCATTCCATCCGGTACCGTCGCAGAAGACTGCTGAAAGAGCAGTCCCTCAGAAAGGAGCGGACAAATCAAGCAGATCTCTTTGAAGAACCTCGTAGGACCTTCCAAAGTGTTCTATTTGACCTCGTAGGCCCAGGACAAAAGCGTCAGGCAGCCAAATCTTTGGGTCTGAGTGACCCCAGTACGTGCAGATGTTTTAGCAGGGTAACAGGACGCCGGAAGCAAACCCTAATCTGGCATCTATCATGTCCCAAACAACGATTGCCCCACACGATCAGAGTCCCTATGTAACTCGAAAACTCGAGACAGATCTTGAAGGGATAGTTGAGAAAGCATATAATGCCCAGCGTTCATGGAGGGAAGTCCAAATCGAGCAAAGAATCGCAATTGGCCACCGATTTGTTGTGAGTTGGGTATTTACGCTCGTTGGCGTATGCGATGTTCAACCAGGTGGAATAGGAAGAATTCCAAAAGCTATCGGATATTATTCCAAAGGAACTCACACTCCAAATGGGCCGGTTCGCACTGCGTTATTCCTCAATAAGCACTTAGACTCATAGGTCGTCTTTTAGTCCGATCTCACAGAGCCCCGGTGAGATCAGAGGCACCGTGGAGAGAGCAAATTATATGCTTTCCATTGCAGCAAGAGCTTTGGCAGATGTGTCCCTCGTAGATACCGATAAGCCCGGATTTCGACGGTTCATTCGACGGGATCCTCTTGGAGTGGTGTTTGTGATTGCTCCTTGGAAGTACGTCGCCATGTATCATGATATTTACCGGAATTTCGCTTTTTACCCGCTGTTTTTCAGTTATCCCTACCTTACAATGATAAACTCCGTGCTGCCTGCGATAATCTCAGGCAACGCAGTTATTCTTAAACCCTCTCCCCAGACGCCTGTATGTAGAGGAGATCTTCCGGGAAACTGCATTGTGGTATTCTGACATCATCTAATCTAAGCTGACCGCAGAGCGTCTCCAGCAGGCTTTCGCCGCTGCTCTTCTGCCTGCCAATGTTCTTCAAGTTGTACATCTGTCCCTCGAATCGGTAGACACAATTATCAAGCATCCGCGCGTCGACTTCATAAGCTTCACCGGCAGTGTCAACAATGGAATGAATGTTGCCAAGGCTTCCGTCGAAGGAAATGGCTTCCCTGGTGTCGCTTTGGAGGTAGCTTGTTGAACAGTGCTTTGGCTTGGTCTATGAATAACAATGACTTACCCTACGTCGAATTGCACAGTTGGGGGGCAAAGATCCTGCCTATGTACGAGCTGATGCGAATATATCGTTTACTGTGGCTGAACTCGTAGATGGTACGTTTTCTCTCCCTATTTCATGCCCCTTTCCAGCTTACACTCGACGGCATAGGGGTGTATTTTAACTCTGGTCAAAGTTGCTGTGCAGTCGAAGTGCGGATTCCGTTACATTTCTTGGCCTGTGTGGAGTGACGCCTAAGTTTAAGTGATTCAGCGAATTTATGTCCATGAATCTTTGTACGATCGGTTTGTACAGGAATTCGTGGAGATAGTGAAGGCAAGTCTTCGTGGCCTGGCAGTGATTAATGAACTAAACCCCCATATAGAAATACCGATTAGGAGACCCTACAGATGCGAAAACGAATCTCGGACCGGTTATCAGTCTCGCAAGCGCTGCGAAGATACGGGAGCAAGTATCCAATGCCAGTAGGCCTGCAACCAGTTTAATCACAGCTGTCCGCGTTATTCATGACCTCATTGCATAAAGTCAAGGCAGGTGCCAAAGCATTGGTACCTGAGGAACTTTTCCCTTCAGCAAAGACGTGAGTAGTGAGTCATAATTTTTATGGCACACACCTCAATTTGTTGCCCACATGCAGGGGTACCACGTACGTAGCACCACAGGTTCTGATTGACGTAGACCACAGTGAGTCCTAGCATTTTTTATGGTGTTAAATTGTGGTGTAGACGTGAGATCGTATTATCCTCCAGCCATGGAAGTCATGATGGAGGAAACATTCGGTCCGGTGGTCGGCATCATGAAGGTACATTGTTCATTTATTTCGGGATCAGCTATTGTTCACGTCTTCATTAAGGTAAAATCGGACGAAGATGCAATAAAGCTTATGAATGATTCTCCCTATGGCCTCACGGCATCCATCTGGACGTCGAGCGAGGCCGATTTCTTATCGCTGATCGATTCGCTCGAGACCGGCACTGTATACCAGAACCGATGCGATTATCTAGATCCGGCCCTTGCCTGGACGGGTGTGAAACACAGTGGTCGCGGTGTCAGTCTAAGTATTTACGGTAAGTCAGGCGCCAGAACTAGTGGGGACCTGATTCAACTAAGAACATATTTCAGGCTACGACCAGTTAACGCGAGCGAAGAGTGTCAACATTAAGACCGTAGCTTAATTGGATGATCAATGACGGGCGCTGCTGTAGGTAGTTCGCTCTCTGTTAATTCTGGAATGAAGTGTTATGTAATGTACTTGTACGCGGAAGTTGCCGCCACCCAGACCTCCCAGAAATTCTCGGAATCACGGTTCACAGTGAGAAAGGGCACAGTCTCATGCACATCTAGTCTCGCTAATCTCTGGTGCTGCTTATATCCAAACAGCTTTGTCATGATATTACGACCAACGCCTGCGTTGCTTCTGAGAATCACCGGCTTTCTATCTATAGCCTTAACTGCATGGGGCACCGCGCTGACTACAACAGTGGCCCCAGGGGAAAAGTTATGTTTCTATGCTGATGTAGACAAGGCTGGGGAAAAGATTGGAGTGAGTCCCTTCCGAATCCTTTATATGAGATATAGGGTTGACAGCGCTGCATTACAATAGTTCTATTACGCGGTAAGTTACGGCTACCAATCAATCTGAACTTCTAGTGCCCACAAACCCCACGTCAGGTCCAAGCGGGGGGGTCCTTCGATATCGATTTTAGTGTCTCGGACCCGTCTGGATTCGTCGTCTTAGACGGTAACCGAGAACGACAGGGTGACTATGTCCTCACTGCAAACCACGTTGGGGAATATTCGTTTTGCTTTATAAACGACATGTCTACCATCACTCATAAACTGATTGATTTCGACATTATGGTCGAGAGCGAGCCCCGGCGAGAGACCACAGCACGCGCCCCTCAGCTCAGCGAGAAAACTAATGCTCTGGAAGAGAGCATATACAAGCTCCGAAACCAGTTGGGCACCATCGAACGCAACCAAAGATAGTGCGTGTATAGCTAGCTATCTTTCCTTTGGATCTCGCGTTGAAGTCGTCCTCTCTCCCCAAAGCTTTCACACCAGAGAAGCTCGCGGCTTTTCGATCGTCGAATCAACGCAGAAGTAGGTACCCCTCTTATACATTGTGATACGCCTCTGAATAGCGCTTTGCTCTTCAGCCGGATTTTCTGGTACGCCATTCTGGACAGTTGCGCAATAATTACTATGGCCGCGTGAGTCACCGAAGCAAAAACTCGGTCATGGTATTGGCCCGACCGCTGAGCACCACCAATCCGTTTTATCTATTAGGGTGCAAGTCTACGTACTACAAACGTTTTTCACGACCACCGGGCGGCGGTACAAGGTGTAACTCTGCGACGTAATTTATATGCAGCATGTTTGGCACAAAGGTTACCCTGGACTCAGAAGCAATGAGTCGAAGATTTAAGGTGTCCTCAAGCACCAGGAAATCTGAATTTGGCTGCAAGCAGTCAAGCATGAAATGTTAACACCAGATGATGCGGCAAAGATTAATCACTAGTAACAAATTGAGGTCAGGCAACAGGCAAAGAAAGCAAGAAGGGTTTGTTTACTTGCTTCAGCAATGACCTGATGTCAACTGTCCAGATTGTCTTCGATGAATTGTCGTATTTCTTCCATTATCTCCCTTTTCACCTCAGGAGGGATGGATGCTTACACAGTGCAGCATGATGAGCCATGATTTCCGGGCACACCATCCTGAAGATATCTCACCAAGCGCTTGAGGTCCAAGGGAATTTTCGAGCGTCCGGACTTTAAGGCTTGCCATTTTCCTGCATTCCTCTGCTCACAAACTGAATTATATGAGATTAAGAGACATTCGTGTGGCTCACCCCTTGCTTTATCTTTGATGTCGTCAGTCCACCCGCTTTCGTCTAACTTCCTCTTTAATCGGGAGCCAATGCGATCCCATTCCCCGCTTTAGGGGGAATGCGTTGTTGAGGGAGACGAAGGCGCGCACATATCTCACACGTACCTCACCACCATACGATTTTGCAGCGGTTTTGCCAACTTGGCGACTTCCTGAGATTGAGGCATCTCCTTACATATGTCCCACGTGAGCCGGCAAACGCCGAATGCACCTTTCCGTGTAATTCAATGTTGCGCCGCCAGCTGTTGCTCGCTGTGAGGACTGCGGCGACGACAGTGAGTAGACAATCACGGCCAAAAAATCCAACATTTTCTCGGTAGGAAATCTTTGCGTTTCGTTTGTCGTTCCGCCTCGATTTTTACGTTTTTGGTTCCACCTTTATTTCAGTTTTACAACGTCTATTGCTAGCTCGTCGCATAGTCCCAGGAGCCCGGAAGTTTGGCGAGCGAGTGGCGAAGTTGAATCACATACCGATGAAGGATTTGATCCCTATTCCTCACCTGCTGCCCTCACGATCGCGCCTCAGCATCCTCGGACACACGGAATTCCCGTCGCGGTGCTCCATCTGCGGTCCCATGAACCAGAACTTCTAGAGCTCTTCATTCATTTTGTCCTCCACGCGGCATATGCCTTAAATATGCCCGTCTCTCGCGCTGCGTACCTCCCCACAAAGCGCTCACTGTACACCGTCATACGTGGTCCATTCGCGCATAAGAAATCCCAAGAGAACTTTGAAAAGGTCGTCCACAAGCGCGCTATAAAAGTGTGGGACACGCATCCCGACGTGCTAGGTAAATGGATTAAATATCTCGAAATCAACCTTCTTGGAGGCGTTGGGATGCGCATTGTGCGGTGGGAGCGCACCGCGATTGGTTTCGGGAGGACACATCTCAGCCATCTGGAGACTGAGCGGCAGTTACATGCGGGGCTCGCGGATGAAGAGGCTGGGAGGATTCAACAATTGGCCGAAAGTATCATTCGTGCGGAAATGGAGGCAGCGGCATCGGCTAGGGAAGCCGACCAGGGGTCTGATGGAAAAAGTGAAGGCGCCGATGTCAATGAATCCTCACCACCCACTTCCCAATCATCTCTGGATTCGGATTCGTCGGGGAGAAGTACAACCGAGGCCTCGGCTCGGGAGAACAGTGCAGAGGCAGACATCAAATCTGAAGAGAAGGCCAGTGCGGTAGAAAGGACAGATTCCCAGCCTAATGATAAACGTTGATCCCTGTCGTGATTGATTTAATGACTGGCTATGTTCGCCCAGGCTTTACAGCCAGCAGGGCCACAAAGGTCATGTGATTATGTCAACTGAGCGCCTGATTGAGCGTGGGATGACCGTCTCAGGAGTCAGCCCGCTCTGAAAATGGATCTTTAACCTTTCTGGACCAGCTCTGAGGGGATGGCTCACCATTTCTGAAAGAGTAATACCTAGTATCTATCCGCTTTTGATGGGATGTACACCAATTCCGAGGGGTGAATGTGCCCCCGTGGTCCGAAAAATAGGTTCTCTGCTTTCTTCGCCACTCGAGCGCTTGTCAATCGTGACACGGTTCATCATCTTTTAACGTCTGGTCAATCCATCAGTTAGACTGCTTTCTCGTACATCGTCGCTTCCAACGCCCCGCTCAACCCAGTGAAGATGCGCAAAGTGTATATTTCAGGTATACATCTCTTGCATGCCAGCAATCCGCATCTTACAAACCTGTTTGGCCCTCGCGACAGAGGCCAGGTGCAAAAGTCACCTTCTACGGACCTCGAGACGATATCGCCTTCACTTCACCGTTCAGCCTCCTGCTACCATCACTGGTCTTCGTTCGCCAAAGTCAGGCTATATCGAGGCAAAGCATGATACCCTGATGTGGAAGGACCCCTTCGGGGATGAGTTGTACGTTTTCCTCACCATGCCTACTTCGTCGCCCTTCATTCACATTCTCTCGGCAGCACGGTCACTCAAACACCTATTGATTGCAGAGTTATTATAGATTTGCGCGAGCGCCATCTTTGGCATTCGGGGCGGATCGTCGCATCGTGTAGTTTCGATCTCACCTCAACAGACAGAGGTGAACCTGCTCATGTTTAGGTCAAGAGACTTGCATCCTCATCCACCCCCTTTATTCCTACAGCCATACGTTTGGATTTGATGGGTGAGGTGAATGACAAATTTGGAGAGTTGACAATATGGGTGGCGTCCTCTCCTGTATCGACTGGTGAGGCTGTCCAGAATGCCAACCGGGCTGCCGAGCAGCTAGGTCCCGGAGTATCGGTTGTCAACGACGCCATTCGAGCCACGGCCCCATTCGTAACGGAAATCACGGCCCAACTCAACGCTTGGCAGCCCTTGTTGAGTCGCCTCCGTGCACTTGTGAAAGTTGCTGATATGCTCGCCGAGGCAGGTTTCATCTCGAGTGCCAGTTCCCTGCGACCACTAAGAACTATTTACAAACAGACACACCCCTGGATTAAATTAGCATGGGGAGTTGTCTCAGCAGCGTATAGGGTAAGACTAGAATCAAGTTTGTATCTGTGTGCGTTCTCACAGGTGTTCGATTAGATCACTTCCGCCCAGACTGAGCGAGATGCGAAAGTGGTGGGTTTAGTCCGGACAATGGCCCACACCTGCTCCTTTGCCGACGAGGCCGAAGAGTTGAAGAAACGCTCGAAAAGAGATCAAGACATTATCAACCAAATGCTGCGGCAAGTGATGGAATGCGCATATTTCATTCGGGACTATTCCAGGGACATGTCCTTCGGTATGTGAAATCCCGCGTATTCTACTTACTATAACACTGATCACCATGGGCCGCAGTCAACCGCACTGTGAAGAACATGGTGTCTCCCGTGGACGCACGCATCGATAGCTACAAGGGGACCCTTGAGGCTCTCCGACGGAATTTGATTGATCATGCGAACATAGAATGTACCGTCATGACGCATCGCGTCTTAGACGTCGTGACCGAAGTCCGTAAGTGCTTCTTGTATGTCTTCGGTCAAAATGTGTATTCTAAGATTGTCCACAGTGGACTTGCAAGTTCTCGGCGAATTAAAATATGCCCCGGAGGCCCATCATGATCTGGACAAAGCATGTCTATCAGGCACGCGTATCGAGATCATCGACGCTATAGTACGTTGGGCTGTGGGAGCTGATACGCCGTCGTTTGATTCGGGTGGTTCAATTACTTTGAACTCTGATGAATCATCTCGTGTGCTTTGGTTGTGCGGCACAGCGGGTGCGGGGAAATCATCGATTCTTCGCTCATGCGCGAAACAGGTTTCCAACCTTGAACGTAAGGGGGCGTACTATGGCTTCGACAAGAATAAACCCCTCATGAACCTCACCAACCTGTTCAGTACGATTGCTCGAGACCTCGCTGAACTGGATGACTCCCGGAAGCAGCGCCTAATCAATGCCGTCAAGAAAGATATCGCGATACGAACAACCGATAACTGCAAATTGCAGTTCAAGCACTTTATCTTGAAATCATTCGAGGATGATAAGGCCGTGGGGGAGACAGTTGTTTTCATCGACGCGTTTGACGAATCTGGGGACGTTAGGGCTCGTGCCGACGCGCTCGCTATTCTATCAAAGCGAGCCTCAGAGCTCCCTCCAGGTCTTCGATTCGTAGTCACTTCCAGGTATGAGCATGATATCCAAAGTGCACTGTGCTCTCCACTGCCCCCCGGGGTTGCCATCATGCTTGTGGACGACATCCCGACTCATCAGACCTCGCGCGATATTGCAACGTATATACATAATGAACTCGGCGATGTGGATGAGTTCCGAGAGACAGGGTACCAGGCACAGCTGAATGCGCTCATTCAGAAGGCCGGAACATCCTTTCAGTGGGCTGCTACCGCCTGTCGCTTCATTTGCAACGATTGTGATGCTGGCATCGACCCGCGTGACCAGATTAGGACGGTGCTGCGTAGCGATGAAGGGCTGTATGGGCTGTATAGCACCGTCATGAAGGAACACTGCGATCCCTCCCATGAGAAGGCGGTGCAACGAGTCAGGTCGATCCTAGGCCGAATCATATGCGCTCAAGAGCCATTATCGTTGCGTGCCCTTGTGCAGCTTGTTCCACCCGACTCCATCCTCACTCCAGATGACATGGGGACACAACGACGAATTGTGAAACATCTTGGGTCGCTCCTGAGCGGTACGCACGATGATTATGAGCCCATCGGGACACTCCACTCGTCTTATCGTGATTTCTTGTTTAATCCCGAGCATAACAAAGATTTCTACATCGACAAAGATGAAGCAAATGAGCAGATGGCCCTGGGGTGTTTCCGTGTGATGGACCAGAACTTGAGGTTCAATATCTGTCAATTCCCCACATCCTTCCTTCGGAATGCAGACATATCGAATATTAAGGAACTGCGGGAAAAACACATCCCTTCTCATCTGTATTATGCATGTCGATTCTGGGGTTTCCATGTGTCCTCAACACCTGGTGGCATGTTTGCTCAGAAATGCATGGAGTCATTCTTTCAGAAGGACTTCCTACACTGGTTGGAAGTGATGAGCATTATGAAGAGCTCCCCTCAAATTGCACTTGCCTCTCTTAGTCCCTCTCATGTAGGCATGGCTCCACTTTGAGTACATGTTGAAATTGTTGGCTGATTCTTGATATATGTTCATCAGGTAGCAGTGGACCTCATTGAAGTGCATTGGGATGCCATACAGTTCATCTCCATGTTTTCAACTGCCATTTCAATCAGTATGCCACAGATCTACCTCTCTGGCCTGACTTTTGCACCTGTGTCCTCCCTCCTATATCAGAGGTGGCAAGGTGAATTTCCAGGAGTTGCACATCTTGCTCAGGGACAACTTCAGCACTGGCCAAAGGTCATGTTGATCTTGGAGGGACATGATGAAGCTGTACTATCTGTGGCTTTCTCACCTGATGCCAAGTACATTGCTTCCTGCTCTGCAGACAAGACCATACAGCTCTGGAATGCAGAGACAGGCATGAGCATTGGCCAGCCATTGGAGGGGCATGATGATGCCATCCAGTCCATTGCCTTCTCCCCCAATGGTAAGCAGATAGCTTCTGGCTCCAAGGACAGGACCATCCAACTCTGGAATGTGGAGATGGGTGCAAGTATTGGCCAGCCAATGGAGGGCCATGATGATGCCATCCTATCCATTGTTTTCTCCCCTGATGGCAAGCAGATTGCTTCTGGCTCCAGGGACAAGACCATACAACTCTGGAATGTGGAGAAGGGTGTAAAAATTGGCCAGCCAATGGAGGGGCATCATGGTCCTGTCACATCCATTGCTTTCTCCCCTGATGGCAAGCACATAGCCTCTGGCTCCTGGGACAAGACCATCCAACTCTGGAGTGTGGAGACAGGAGCCAACATTGGCCAGCCAATGGAGGGGCATGATGATGCCATCTGGTCCATTGCTTTCTCTCCTGATGGCAAGCTAATTGCTTCTGGATCTGAGGACAAGACCATCCAACTCTGGAATGTGGAGACAGGGGTGAACATTGGCCAGCCAATGGAAGGGCATACTGAGGCCATCTGGTCCATTGCTTTCTCCCCTGATGGCAGGCTGATTGCTTCTGGCTCCTTTGACAAGACCATACAATTCTGGAGTGTGGAAATGGGTGTCAGCATTGGCCAGCCAATGGAGGGCCATCATGGTGGCATCTACTCCATAGCTTTCTCCCCTGATGGCAAGCAGATTGCTTCTGGCTCCTATGACAGGACTATAAAACTCTGGAGTGTGGAGATGGGAGTAAGCATGGGCCAGCCAGTGGAGAGGCATGATGATCCTATCTTGGCTGTTGCTTTCTCACCTGATGGCAAGCAGATTGCCTCTGGCTCTGAGGGAAGGACCATACAACTCTGGAATGTGGAGACAGGGATGAGGAATGGCCAGCCAATGGAGGGGCATGATGGTGCTGTCTGGTGCATTGCCTTCTCACCTGATGGCAAACAGATTGCTTCTGGCTCTGAGGATTATAGTGTGCGGCTATGGAGTGTGGAGATGGGTGTGGGCATTGGCCAGCCAATGGAGGGGCATAATGATGCCATCTTGTGCATTGCTTTCTCACCTGATGGCCAGCAGATTGCTTCTGGCTCCTTGGATAACACCATCCAACTCTGGAATGTGGAGACAGGGATGAGGATTGGCCAGCCAATAGAGGGGCATGATGGGGCCATCTGGTCCATTGCTTTTTCACCTGATGGCAAGCAGATTGCTTCTGGGTCTGAGGACAAGACCATACAACTCTGGAATGTAGGGATGGGTGTGAGGATTGGCCAGCCAATGGAGGGGCATGATGGGGCTGTCTGGTGCATTGCTTTCTCACCTGATGGCAGGCTGATTGCTTCTGGCTCTGAGGACAGGACCCTATGTCTCTGGGATGTGGAGATGGATGTGAGGATTGGCCAGCCAATGGAGAGGCATGATGGGGCTATCTGGTGTGTTGCATTCTCACCTGATGGCAAGTGGATTGCTTCCAGTTCTGAGGACAAGACCATCCAACTCTGGAGTGTGGAGATGGGTGTGACCATTGGCAGACCAATGATGGGGCATAATGCTTGCATCAAGTCCTTTGCTATCTCACCTGATGGAAAGCAGATTGTATCTGGCTCTGAAGACAGAACCATATGGCTCTGGGATCTGGAGGCAGTTCTGACCATGGGCCAGCCAGTCCAGGGGAATGATGACAGCATCTTGTCAAATGCTTTCTTGTCTCACAGTAAGCAAATTGCTTCCAGTACCTGGAAAAATATAATCAAAATTTCCTGGTTTTCACTGTAGCATCCAAACCCATCCTTCCATATCCTGACCATCTATTCCAGCTCACCCCACAATCTTTTCAACTTGATGATGGGTGGATTTTGGGACCCAGTGATGAGCTTATTCTATGGGTTCCAGCTGCATACCATGCATCTCTTGAGTACCCTCACCATCGCATCCTGGGGAATGCCACTCAGATTGACTTTCAGCACCTTAGGTGTGGTAAGGAGTGGGTAAAATGTCATGAACCAGTTGGTGCAGAGGATCCTGGCAGTTTCATGGGTTTATAACATGTAGCAGCCTCTAATCACATGCCAATTTTCAGAGTGATCTGCCCAGTGCTTCTTTTTTGGAAATTTCTGGTGGTTCTGGTACCCACTGTCCAGTACACTGCCTTAAGCTGGATGAATTGGGATGATTTTTGGCACAGAATTAGTACACTATATTTCCATGCTCCCTGTACATTTTCAAGTCCCCAGCTATTCTATGGGAGGAGAAAATCAATTTTCAATATCCAGACTTATTTGCCTTATATCTCAATAGCTACTGCATGGATTTGGCTGAAATCTTAATATGGTTTGCACCCAGATAGTCTCTAATCATGTGCCAAATTTCAGACTGATCCACCCAGTACTTAGATTCTGGCAACTTCCAGTGGTTCCAGAACTGTTCTTCCTGTCCTCATTGTTTCAGGGATTAACCATTGGCCCTGGGCCTGGTTTTTTTGTTTCATCAGGGTCCCTAGGGGTCCATCCATCCATCCCAGGCACCTCCCTCTGGTCCTGGGCATGCATTGAGCTGGATGCCTAAATATTGTTTGGATGTACTTCATCTAATTTCTGCATTTAGGCATTTTTTTAAGATAGGAAATATGTATTATGTAACTGGATACCATTTAGGAATAATTATATAATATTTGTACTAAACTCAGACCCAAGTTACCTGCCTAGACTTGCTTAGGCACACAATTAGACATGCCTAGACACAACTAGACACCATGAGACACCTCCTGGTGATGGTCAACCTGTTTTAATTTATCCACTAGTAGACACACTGCATACTAAGCCCCCATGGCCACACTAGGAGACACTAATCAACACACTCTAATGAGATATAGCAAGCTCTAGACATGACTAGACACAGCTGATTTAGGCATGCCTAAATCAACTGTCTAAATCAACTGCAGGGTGCCCATCCAGTCATTGTAAAACCCCTGGAGTGGCACCTGTGGCAGTGTGGAAGATAAAAACATCCAGTATCAGAAAATGTGAAATCACACCATTTCTAACCAAAGGACAATCACATGACCAATTATGAAATTAATTAAGGCTATGCATGGAAACTGAATTCATACCTTTCTAATGGTACCAAAAGCAAGTTGAATGGTATAGAAGAAGGTTTGGGAGCTCTGATGACTGTCAAATCAAAATCTGGTTCAGCCAGTGTGGGGATAGGAGACTGTATTTCTGTTGTTATTCAATGGGATGGTTTGCTTCAATGGTTGATCACCCTCTGCAAGATGTGTATGGTGTTCAGTGGAGATGTGATATGGACTAGCTGTAGTCAATGATATATCATAGGATGCTTGTACAAAGGCTTATACATTGTTTGTGTTGTGTTGATTTGTTTACATCCTCCTGGTCAAAATATGGATATATGTGAATTCTAGACTGGTGTTGGAGGGATAAATCCCTACACCATAGAATCCTCATCCAAGGTCAAATTCCCTTATGAATGAATTAATTAACTGTCACCATGCTCATTGAATTCCTTCATCATTCATTTACTTGAGAATCAATTGGAATCCTACCCCCTACCCATCCACAATTCCACCTCACTCCTTTACCATGAACACCAGTCAATTTGTTGACTGTCCATTGTAAGCAGGATTGCTATGAACCAGTCCAACTACTGTCTGCAATATTGAACTGGAGATGGAGGGAATCACAGAACTAATTTGGATGTTCAGGTTCAAGTGGGGGAGGTCTTTTTGAATACGGGGAATTGCTTGTAAGTTGGCACTGTCCAAGCAATTGAAAATAAAGGAGTTTTGTTGGCTACTGTACCACACCCTAAGAATCTCCTCTTGAAACCTTAGTCAAAGCATAGTTAGAGTAGTCTTTTCAAGTGAGAAATCACCCAGAAACCAGCAGCAAGTCACTGTGCTTCAGACTGGAGGGAGGGGGAGAACTACTGAATTTGTGTGCTAGCTGCACCTAACATGCAATCCAGATGACTTTGACTCAATAGAAAGTGAAAAAGTCAGACATAAGGGATGCATAGAGAAAAAGAAATGAAGTTAAAATATTTAAAACTGATGGAGATATTCCAATTTCAAGATAAAAGGGGAGATTGACACATTACATGCCATTCCTCCTTCAATTCTGGACAAGTTCCCTTAAGGAAAAGTGGAATAGGTTTCCCTGAAGGTCTTCTCCATTGGACATAAGAGAGCCAGAAGTAATTCACTATTTGTGATGGTGGAGCAAAGGGGGAGTCCTGGGGAGGGAGTTGTCTTGTGAAAAATGGAGTTCTTATCTGATCATTTTTCCCTTGGTACCATTCAATGCACACTTTTAACAGCTTTCAGGGTGTGGTAGTCATGAGTGAATCAGATATGAATTGGCTTCAAAAATTGAAAAATACTCCTTCAGAGTATGAATCATGGAAAGATAATGGTACAGGGACCGCATTTTTGATCTGTTCATTGTGTGTTTGGTACTGTTCAATAGGTATGATTTGTATCTTTCTGGGTGCAGTTGTTTTGAGTTGATCTGATTAAAACTGACAGATAAATTTGAAAAATACACCTTGAGAGTAGTGCAGCCCCTTTCTGGATCATGTGACAGATCTATGAGTCCAGAATCAGAACTAGGCCCCATCCACATCATTACATAATCACAATCCTTTGCCCTTAAGGCAGTAGGATGACTTGGGAAAATAGACAAGTCATACAGTCTTGGGGAAGAATGGCAAGTTGGATTGCCTTGTCCAAAGAAATTGGACTTGAGATAGGGCATAAACTGCCCCTTTTTGAGGAGGACTGTTGAAGTCCAATGGACAGTCAACAAATTGACTGATATTCATGGTAAAGGAGTAAGGCAGTGTGGAAGATAAAAACATCCAGTATCAGAAAATGCAAATTTCTATTGATCCCAGCCTATGGAATGATCATGTGACCTATTATGAAATTAATTATGGCTATGCATGAAAACAGAATTTGTTTGATTACTCCATCAGTTTTGATCAGAAACACTTGCCCATACAACGCTTTAGAAAGCTACAAATCACACCTTTCAAACAATACCAAAAGCAAGTTAAATGGATCAAAAATGCACTCTCCAGGTCAATATTACTATGAAAATCTGCATTCCACAGTATTTTATGAATTTCTCTATCAGTTTACATCCAATCTACTTGGAATTATAACTTCCAGAAAGCCATTAAAAATCAGCATTGAACAGCACTGAGCATGCCAAGAACAGATCAAAACTGCACTCTCCAGAACAATATTACCGTGAAAATCAACACCCACTAGTGTTTTACAAATTTCTTCATCAATTTGCATCTGATCTGCTCAGAATTATTACACCAAGAAAGCTATTGAAAATACACATTGAATGATACTGAGAACACCTATAAGGGATATAAACTGCTGTCTCCACATTGAATCCAACCCCATGCACATTGTTTCCATTATTAACCAGTGATATAAACATCTTAACCACTGGACTACAGACAAATTAATCTCCAAGAACTTGGAAATATCCTTTGATTTCATCTCTCATTGTCACAAATGACTTCCAGAACTTCACAGAAACCAAGATAACAGCCTCCTTCCAACCCTATTGTTCTGTTTATGAATGACTCACATATGAGTGAGTCATTTCTCTTTAAACACAGCCACCTTGGAAAGGTATAAAAGCTGCCCAGATACCCCCACCAAATATATCCATATGCTTCTGCTCACAGTGTTCTTTGAACCACTCCAGTTGATCCCCCCTGTGACTGATCCCCTTGTGATTTACTATGTTTGTGGGTCTTCCTGTATAATGCTATCCCATGAGGCTCCTGTCCTTAGCATGAATTATGACACCAGTCTCCTGGAAAAATCTTATGGCTACTCCTGACCCATGACTGCATTATGACATCATTTCTTTATTACTCTTTTGTTCTACTCCACTGTGACTCCCTCATGACATCACTATGATCTCATAGCTTTATTACTCTTTTGTTCTTGCTCTACACACAGCCACCTTCAGAAAGGTATATAAGCTAGCAGAATTTCTTGTACCCCCCATGTCCTCACTCTGGAAATCAACCACTGTCAACTTTTCTGCTTGCCTCTGAAGAACAGTCCATCTAAAGCCATCTGGAGCTAAGTCATCTTCAAAGTTGTTGAGACAAAGCCACTGGAAGCCCTCTACATGAATCACTAAAGTCAAGGATAGTTGCAGGACCTAAGGTTAGAGTTGCTGGACATCCAAGGAAAAGTAAGCAATAATGAAATACAAGTCAGGTTCTGAAGAAAGAAGGAAGAAATAACAAGACTAACCAAGCACTGACCAGTCTATAATCCACAGATATCCACATTTTGAACAGGAGGATGTAAAAAAGGACACAAATATCAGTAAATGAACCCATCCAACACATATAAGCCTTTCCATAAGCATCCACAATGTATCATTGACTACAGCCAGTCCACATCACCTTCTTATTCTCCACTGAACACCATACACATTTTGCCAGAGAGTGATCAACCATTGAAGTGAACCAACCTAACAAATAACAACAGAAATACAGTCTCTCATCTACACACTGGCTGAACCAGATTTTTATTTGACAGTCATCAGAGCTCCCAACCCTTCTTCTGTAGCATTCATGGGCTTGTTGGATTTGTATTTACAACACCCCAGTCAATCACTTGGGATTGTGAAGTAGAGGATCTTGGTCATGTCTAGATAGAGCCCTCATAGATAGTGAAGATTAATGTGCTTGAATTCTTATCCTTTAATGTGTATAGCCCTTGTGCTGAACTCTGTCTTGTTAAGTCTTTGAGGTTGAGGCCATTGACATTGGTTGATGTCAAATTGGATGTCAAAACCATCCATCTGATGTCAAAATTCAGTTTTTGATCATCATTTGACATCAACCCCAATTTAAGCCTCTCAGGCCTGGACAACACATCAAAATGGTACTCCTTTTGAGCTAAGGCTATATGGCTGACCAGCCTGTTACATTAAGGGGTTATCCTTCATGCCTAACTCAATTACATAATCAACTCCTCAACCCATGAACAACCCTTAACAAGTAGCATAATTGTTGATGATCCTTGGTGTACATGATGGGTAAGAGGGGCAAGAAGAGGATGAGGGGGGACATGAAGAGGAGCAGGGCACAGCTCAGGAGTGGGCTCATTTGTGTCTAATTGGAACTTCCTCCCCCTGGTCCAGGAGTACCAGTCACAGAGTTAGGGTTCAGGGGAGAATATTGACAGAACACACATCCCCCTGGTGTCACAGGTCCCATCCCAGGATAGTGAACACAATGAGGATATCATGTCAGCCTGACAACTTTAGTTGTACCCTGGGCATTGTTCCCCCTCCAATTTATTATGGAAGATCTCTGCCTAAACTCCCACCATGTACTCCTGGAGGCTGGTTGACCCTACATGAGGTCCACCCATCTGCCTCCCTAATGGCTCCAGTGGTCTGGCAATGGAAAAGCAGGGCATGGAGTGCTGGCTTAAGGCCTGGTATTGCACCCATGGCTTAGACACTGTTGGAACTGGGTTGCCCAGATGTACCTTACTACTGCTACAAACTGGTGTGATGAGGATACCAGTGGGACAACAACTGAGTGTTCAAGAGGAATTAATAATTCTCATGGATAAGCCACATCTGTGATATGTGGCTCAATGCCATGGTGAGTAATGCTGGTTTCTGATGGAGTTTCCAGGGCCTACAGTGACACTCTGGGGCTTCTCTGGCCCTGTGCACCATTTCTAGCCCATGAGCCTATGTAGACATCAGCAAGTTAGCAGGTTCTCCATGGGTTGTTAATATAAGGGTCAGAGACTACATAGATAGGGTTCCAGCCTCACAGGACACCATTAAATTAGTTAGATTTGTGTTTTGTGGTAGGTACTGGTATACAATTTCCCCATTCTGGCTGCAGAACTTTGTATAATGTAATCCTGAAACATTAGCCATGGGCACAGTGTTGGAGGGATGAACCCCTACACCATAAAATCCTCATCTGAGGCCTATTTTCCTTATGAACAAATCAATTACTTGTCACCTCACTCATTTAATTCTATCATCATTTGTGTATTCAAGAATCTATTGGATTCCTACCCCTTATCAACTCACAGTATCACCTCATTCCCTTACCATGGACACCAGTCAATGTATTGACTGTCTGTTGGACTTCAACAGTCCTCATCAAAAGGGGCAGTTTATGCCCTACCTCAAGTCCAATTTATTTGGACAAGGCAATTCAACTTGCCATCTTTCTTCAAGACTGTATGACTTTCCTTTTCTTCCAAGTCATCCTACTGCCTTAAGGGTGACAGATTGTGATTATGTAATGATGCGGACCAGACCTAGTTCTGATTCTGGACTCACAGATCAGTCACATGATCCAGAAAGGGGCTACACTACTCTAAAGGAGTATTTTTCAAATTTCTCTGTCAGTTTTGATCGGATCGACTCAAAACAACTGCTCCCAGAAAGATAAAAATTGTACCTACCAAACAGTGCCAAACATGAAACAAACAGATCAAAAATGCGGTCCCTGTACCAACATCTTTCCATGATTCATACTCTGAAGGAGTATTTCTCTATTTTCGAAGCCAATTCTTATTGGATTCATTTGTGAGTACCACTCCCTGAAAGCTGTTAAAAATGTGCATCGAACTGTACCAAGGGAAAAACAAGCAGATGTGAACTCCATTTTTCATGAGACAACTCCCTCCCCATGACTCCCCCTTTGCTCCACCATCCAAAATAGTGGATTACTTCTGGCCCTCTTATGTCTAATGGAGAAGACCCTTAGGGCGACCTATTCCACTTTTCTTTAAGGGAACTTGTCCAGAATTGAAGGAGGAATGGCATGTAATGTGTCAATCTCCCCTTTTATCTTGAAATTGGAATATCTCCATCAGTTTTAAAGATTTTAACTTCATTTCTTTTTCTCTATATGTCCCTTAAGTCCGAATTTTTCACTGTCTATTAAGTCAAAGTCTGGATTGTATATTAGGTGCAGCTAGCACACAAATTCAGTAGTTCTCCCTCTCCCTCCAGTCTGAAGCACACTGACTTGCTGCTGGTTCCTGGGTGATTTCTCACTTGAAAAGATTACTCTAACTACACTTTGACTAAGGTCTCAGGAGGAGATTCTTAGGGTGTGGTATAGTAACCAACAAGACTCCATATTTTCAATTGCTTGGATAGCACAGACTTACAAGCAATTCCCCCTGTTCAAAAGACCTTCCCACACTTGAACCTGAACATCCAGATTAGTTCTGTGATTCCCTCTTTCATCCCCAGCTCAACATTGTGGACTGTAGTTGGATTGGTTCTTAACCATCCTGCTTACAACAGCCAATGAAGAAAATTCACCATCCTTCTTACTGGATGCAGGTTGCAATTTCCTAGCCTTTGGATACTGTAGTATGTCAATGGGGAGGTTTCACACACCACAAATTCTTCCCAAATAGCTCCCAAATAGTGTACCCAAATGAAATTTGAGAGTTTCCCAAAAACCAATTTGCAAGTGATTTGAAAACTGATTTGGAGCTACTTGAGCTCCAAATCACTCTTCAAATTCCTCCCAAATCCATTTTTGAATTGTGAAGCTAAGATTTGGGCACTTTTGAAAAGGGATGTGGAGCTCAGGTAGCTCCAAATCAGTTTTCAAATCACTCACAACTTGGTTTTGGGAAACTCTCAAGTCTCATTTGGCTACACTATTTGGGAGCTTTTTGCAAAGAATTTGTGGTGTGTGAAACCCCCAGATGCCAAAGCAGACAAGATGTAAAACAGTATTGGGGAATTTTTTTCAATTTGTCAATGGAAATGCTAGTCACATTAAAAATTCCTGAAACCACCAATATCTTCTTCAGCAACTGGTTCTTGACATTTTACCCACTCCTTGCCACACCTAAGGTGCTGAAAATCAATCTGGGTGGCATTTCCCAGCATGTGATGGTTAGGGTGCTCCAGGGATGGACGATAGGCAGCAGGGACCCATAGAATATGCTCATCACTAGGTCCCAAAATCCACCCATCATGCAGGTGAAAAGAGCATGGGGGTAGTGGGAATAGATGGACAGGATATTGAAGAATGTGTTTGGACACTGCAGTGGGAAATTGTAAGGTTTTGGTCATCCTAGGTGCCAAAAGTGATTTGCTTACTGTGGGATGAGAAATATGGGATGCCATCATTGAATCCTTCCTTCAGATGCCCTAGACCCACACCCATCTCTGCATTCCAGAGTCGTATGGAGCAGTCCAAGGAGCCAGAAGCAATCTGCTTGCCATCAGGTGAGAAAGCAATGGACATAATGATACCATGATGTCCCTCCATTGGCTGGCCAATCCTTGCACCTGTCTCCACATTCCAGAGTTGTATGGTCTTGTCTGAGGAGCCAGAAGCAATCAGCTTGCCATTGGGTGAGAAAGCAATGGACATAATGATCCCATGATGTCCCTCCATTGGTGTGCCAATGCTTGCACCTGTCTCCACATTCCAGAGTTGTACAGTCCTGTCACTGGACCCAGAAGCAATGTACTTGCCATCAGGTGAGAAGGCAATAGACTGGATGGAATCATGGTGTCCCTCCAGTGGTTGGCCAATGCTTGCACCTGTCTCTGCATCCCAGAGTTGTATGGTCTTGTCTGAGGAGCCAGAAGCAATCTGCTTCCCATCAGGTGAGAAAGCAATGGACCAGATTTCATCATGATGTCCCTCCATTGGCTGGCCAATGCTTGCACCTGTCTCCACATTCCAGAGTTGTATGGTCTTGTCTGAGGAGCCAGAAGCAATTTGCTTCCCATCAGGTGAGAAAGCAATGGATAGAATGGAATCATGATGTCCTTCCATTGGCTGGCCAATGCTTGCACCTGTCTCTGCATTCCAGAGTCGTATGGTCTTATCCTCAGAACCAGAAGCAATTTGCTTGCCATCAGGTGAGAAAGCAATGGACCAGATGGAATCATGATGTCCCTGCATTGGCCTGCCAATGCTTGCACCTGTCTCCACATTCCAGACTTGTATGGTCTTGTCCAAGGAGCCTGAAGCAATCTGCCTGCCATCAGGTGAGAAAGCAATGGACCGGATGGCATCATGATGTCCCTCCATTGGCTGGTCAATGCTTGTGCTCCTCTCCACATTCCAGAGTCGTATGGTCTTGTCCTTGGAGCCAGAAGCAATGTGCTTGCCATTGGGTGAGAAAGCAATGGAGTAGATGGAGTCATGATGCCCCTCCATTGGCCAGCCAATATTTACACCTGTCTCCACATTCCAGAGCTGTATGGTCATGGCCCAGGAGCCAGAAGCAATGTACTTGCCATCAGGTGAGAAACAAATGGACCAGATGTAATCCAGGCCTGTCAGCTGGCCAATGATTGAGCCCATCTCCACATTCCACAGTTGTATGGTCTTGTCCATGGAGCCAGAAGCAATCAGCTTGCCATCAGGTGAGAAAGCAATTGAGTAGATAGTATCATCATGCCCCTTCATTGGCTGGCCCATCCTCACACCCTGCTGGACATTCCAGAGTTGTATGGTCTGGTCCCCAGAGCCAGAAGCAATCAGCTTGCCATTGGGTGAGAAAGCAATGGACCAGATAGCATCATCATGCCCCTTCATTGGCTGGCCAATGCATGCACCTGTCTCCATGCTCCAGAGTTGTATGGTCTTGTCTACAGAGCCAGAAGCAATCTGTTTCCCATCAGGTGAGAAAGCAATGGACAAGATGGCATCATCATGCCCCTGCATTGGCTGGCCAATGGTTGAACCCATCTCCACACTCCAGAGTTGTATGGTCTTGTCCTTGGAGCCAGAAGCAATGTGCTTGCCATCAGGTGAGAATGCAATGGAGTGGATGGCACCATGATGTCCCTGCATTGGCTGGCCAATACTTGCACCAGTCTCCACATTCCAGAGTCTTATGGTTTTATCCTCAGAGCTGGAAGCAATCTGCTTGCCATCAGGTGAAAAAGCAACAGACCGAACACCTTCATGATGTCCTTCCAAGACCAACATCATCTTTGGCCAGTGCTGAAGTTGTCCCTGAGCAAGTTTGGCAACTCCTGGAAATTCACCTTTCCACCTCTGATATAGGGGGGATGATGTTGGAGCAAATGTCAGACCAGAAAGGTAGATGTGAGGTGCACTTGTTGCAATGGCAGTTGCAAACATGGAGATGAATTGCATAGCATCATGATGCAATTCCACAAGGTCCAGAGCCATCTGGGGAACATTTGGAATCAGCCTCCAGGTTTGCCATGAGATGGAATTGGAACCATGCCTACATGGGAGGTGCTAAGTGAGGCTAACACACCTTGAGGGGAGTTTTGTGTGAGGCTCATCACTTCCAACCAGGGCAAGAAATTCTTCTGAAAGAATGACTCCATGTGTTTCTGAGCAACCTGGCTGCTAGGTATTGCAGACACATGGAAACTCCAGAATTGACAAGCATAAGACAGGTGATGAGGTATGTGTTTTTCGCGGAGACTGGCAATCTCGGGATGTCAACATTGCGAAGGAACGATGTTGGAAGTTGACAGATATTGAATGTCAAGTTCTGTTCCATCATCCGGAAACATGCCAGGGCCATGTCCTGATTTGCTTTGTCTTTGTCAATATAGAAATCTTGGTTGTGCTTTCGGTCACTTAAGAAATCGCGATACGATGTGTGGAGAGGGACAATCGGCTCATGGTCACTGTGTGTACCGCTAAGGAGCGAGGCAAGATGTTTCACAATTCGTCGTTGTGTCCGCATGTCGTCTGGAGTGAGGATAGAGTTCGGTGGAACTAGGTGAACAAGAACATGCAATGATAACGGCTCCTGAGCACATATGATTCGACCTAGGATTGACTTGACTCGTTTTACTTCCATCTCATGTGATGGGTTGCAGTGCTCTTTCATGACGGTGCCATACAACCCATAGAGCCCTTCATCAGCACGTAGCATCGTCTCAATCTGATCGCGCGGGTCGGCGCCAGCGTCAGTATCGCCGCGAATGAAGCGACAGGCAGTAGCAGCCCACTGAAACGATGTTCCGGCCTTCCGAATGAGCACATTCAGCTGCGTCTGGTACTCTGCCTCTCGGAATTCATCCACGTCACGGAGTTCATTGTGTATATAAGTCGCAAGATCGCGCGAGGTCCGATGAGTCGGGATGTTGTCTACAAGCATAAGGTCAACTCCAGGCGGCAGCGGAGACCGCAACGCATTTTGAATATCGTACTCGTATCTCGAAGTGACTACGAATCGAAGGCCGGGGGGGAGTTCTGAGGCTTGCTTTGTGAGAATAGCGAGTGCGTTGGCGCGAGTGGTAACGTCCCCAGATTCATCAAATGCGTCGATAAAAACAACGGTCTCCCCCAGGGCCTCGTCATCCCTGAATGATGCAATGATAAAGTGCTGGAACTGCAATTTGCAGTCAAGCGATGTTCGTATCGATGTATCGTTCTTCACAGCATCGACAAGGCGCTGCTTCCGGGAGTTGTCGAGGTCGGCGAGATCTCGGGCGATCGTACTGAACAGGTTCGTTAGGTTTGCGAGTGGTTTATTTTTGTCGAAGCCATAGTACGACCCCTTGCGTTCGAGGTCAGAAACCCGTTTCGCGCATGAGCGAAGGATCGACGATTTCCCAGCACCCGCCGTGCCACACAACCAAAGCACGCGAGATGAGTCGTTGGAACTCAATGTCGGATCACTCGGATCAACCGATGGCGTATCTGCTCCAACAGCCCAATGCACTATGGCTTCGATGATCTCGGTACGTGTGCCTCGTAAGCACCCGTTATCCAGATCGTGATGTGCCTCCGGGGCGTATTTTAGTTCGCTGAGCACTTGCAAGTCCCCTGGGGACCATCTTAGAACCCAGACTTTGAGCGAAGACATAGAAGAAAAGCACTTACGAACTTCGTTCACCACGTCTAAAACACGATGCGTAATGACAGTGCATTGTATGTTCGCATGATCAATCAGGTTCCGTCGGAGAGTCTCCAGGGTCCCCTTGTAGTTATCGATCCGTGCGTCCACAGGGGAAAGTGTGTTTTTCACAGTGCGTTTGACTGCGATCCACGCTGATCAGTCTTGGAGTAAGTAGAACATGCAGGATTCCACATACTGAAGGACTTGTCCTTGCAATAGTCCCGAATGAAAAATGTGCATTCTATTACTTGGTGCAGTATTTGGTTGATGATGTCTTGATCCCTTTTCGAGCGTTTCTTCAACTCCTCGGCTTCGTCGGCAAAGGAGCAACTATTCGCCATAGTGCGCACTAATCCCATCACATTCGTGTCTCGCTCACTCTGAGTGGAAGCAATCTAATGGAATACCAGTGAGAAAGCATACAGATACAATACTTGATTCTAGTCGTACCCTATACGCTGCTGAGACAATTCCCCACGCCAGCTTGATCCAAGGGTGAGCCTGTTTGTAAATACTTAGTAGCCGCGGACACAGGTGATTCGGGATGCGGGATGCAACGTGCCTCGGCGAGCACATCGGCAACTTTGACAAGTGCATCGAGGCGGGTCAACAAGGGCTGCCAAGCATTGGACTGCACCGTGATGGCTGTTGTAAGTGGGGTGGTAGCTTGAATGGCGTCGTTCACAACGCCTAGTCCAGAATCTAGGTGCTCGGCAGCCTGGTTCGCGTCCTGGACAGCCTCACGAGTGGATGCGAGAGAGGATGCGACACGTATTTTCAATTCTCCGAATTTTTTGTTCGCGCCACCTTTCGAATCAAGGGATATTTCTGCACGATAAAGACTGCATGAGCATAGCCCTCTCTTCACATACATATGAGGAGATTCACCTTGGTCTGCTGCGGAGGAGAGATCCAAACTACACGAGGCGACGATCCGTCCCGAACGTCCAAAACGGCGCTCTCGCAAATCTATAGTCATTCTGCAATCAATGGGTGTTTGAGTCACCACCGTGCTGGCGAGAGAATGTGAATAAGGGCGACGAAATATGTGCGCATGAGCTCGACCTACAACTCTGCCCCGAAGGGATCCTTCCACATCACGGCATCGCGTATTGCCTCAATGTACTCTGACTTCAGGGAATGAAGTCCAGTGGCGGTAGCCGGACTCTGGATGGCCAAGTGAAGGCGATATTGTTTCGATGGATGTAGAACAGGACTGCTGCATCTGGCCTCTGTCGCAAGGGCGAAATAGGCTTGTTAAGTACGAATTGACGGTCAGCGACAAGGAGGCAGACCTGAAATATGCACTTTGCGCATGTCAGCTGGATCCAGTGGGTCTTTGGATGCCATGGTGTGTGTGAGAGCTTGGAAATAATGGAGTGCCCAGAGGTTCAAAGACAATAGAAGGTATTGTGATGGACTAGCACCCGATGGGTGAGGAGGCGGAAATCAGTTTGCGACCATGAGGCAGAGGCCCGTTGAGATGCACCCGGTCCGGTGCTTGCAGTGTCCCATCCAAAATTGGAAAGGTACTCCGTATCGCACTTTCAGAATCAGCGAGGCACCAGTCAGATCTCGTCCGAAAAGACCAAAGATCCGGATTGGTCTGATTGTCGATCCCACAATAGGAAGTTGCTGACATAATCAGATCGCCTTCGTGGCCATCATAGTTCCTCAAGTCTGCGCAAGCACAGGCATTATATCAATGTCGACAGGGATCAACGTTTGTCTAATATCATAAAGGGGTCGGAATCTGTCCTTTCTGCCACGGTGGCCTTTTCTCGGATTTGATATTGGCTTCTGCACTGTTCTCTTGAGCTGCTGCTCCCCGACGAATCTGAATCTAGTGATGATTAGATGATGGGGATTAATGCCATTTTTTAATCAGGTTCCCGGGCGGAGTCGCCAGCTGATCCCGCGACCCCATTTCGGTACGAATATTAATGGTGTGTCGGGCCCCTTGCTGCATTCTCCCAGTCTCTTTGTCCGCGGGCTCCGTATGCCACTGCCGCTCAACCGCCAGATGGTTACGACATGCTCTTCCAACTCCAAAACACGGGACGCTCCCATCGTACAATACACTTCCCGCGCGCCCTACGCTTCTGAAAAGGTTGATTTCGAGACGTTTAATCCATTTCCCATGTACATAGCGATGCGTGGCCCATACTTTTACAGCGCACTTGGGGACGACCATTTCAAAGTTCTCTTAAGATTTCTGATGCCCAAATGGAGCACGTCTGATTATATAGCGAGAACTTGTTGGCTAGATACGCAGCGCGAAAGATGGCGCTAAGTTGCGTGGACAGAGGAGTGAAGGAAGACGTCGAGGAGTTCCAGGCTATGGGGGCGCGGGACCATGCCGGGAATTCCGTGTGGCCGAGGATGTTGAGAAGCTATCGTGAGGATGGCAGGGGCGGGGATAGGGATCAAATTCTTTATCTGTGTATCATTCGCCTTTCCTCCCAATCCCACGATGAGTCTTGTCTCTCCCCGACGTAGTACTACATTCACCCTCATCGACTTCAGGATCAAATCAATATGATATCTCGACGGGAGTGCGGGATGGAGTACAAGTCCAGCCCCATCGACTCACTGTTGCAGTTGCTCCTCTGCATATTGGAATACCCATACAATCTGCATATGATGTCATTTTTGGGGGGGCGCAATCGGCTCGCAGTAACTGTGAGTACCACTACAGTCATCTACCGTCGCTTGCATCAGAAGTTACAAATTCATTCATAAGTCCGTGTTCGGTCACTTTTTTGTAGTTCTATAGTCTTGTGTATATAGGGGGGCTACTCAAGATAGCGCTGGTGATACGGCGAGTTGTTTCATAATAAGATGCATGAGAACTTTGAAAAGGGATGAAGCAGGGTGTATTTTGGATTTATCAGCACTTGCATCAACCTTTCCCACGGCCTATATGTTGTCCTCATCACTGCTTTCTGATGATCCCTCGTTATCCAGTGTTGGTCCTGACCCTCCATCCATGCCTGGTATGCTGCCAGCACTCCCCAATGCAGCCCAGACGTCTTTTCGCTTCAAAGGTTCCGGTTTCTTTGGCAACGCATGGCCTTCTTTCAGACAACATGCAGACTCGTCCTTCCAATGCAACTTGGCAGCATCATTCTGCTGTTTTGCCACTTCCCATGCTTGTGTCCGATGGGTTGCTGAGGCGCCCTTTGCTGCAGCAACCCTTTTCCCCTGCATGCAACGGTCCTTGTTGGCCACCTTTTGAGCCTCCTTTGCCATTTTCACTGCTTCTGCCCTATTAACACAGTCAAGGAAGTCGTCATGTGTTATGACCTCCCCTTCAACTGTGAGCTTGAGGCGGTGAGTTGATTTTTGTTTCTTCTCATAGTGAGTGAGTTGGCAGCGGGACCTTTCCACCTGAAAGGACACCAGTGCCAGTTGGCCATTGTTGACATCCTGTGCATCCTCTAGAGCATCAATGCGGCACTTTGCCCCATGAAGGTCAGAGCACAATTGTTCAACCTCGGCACTCAAGATGCGGCGATGAGCACAGCTTGGAGAAGGTGTTTTGGTGCATGTCCAATCAATTTTTGGCAAATCTTTATGTTTTTGATACACAAAAGGCGGGAGTGATGATGAAGCTGACATTGGGGAAGAGCGAACAAGGAAGCTGACAGATGATCCCATCAATGTGGTGCAGAGACGCTGTGGTGTCGAAGGTGTGAGTAGCGCAGGGTCAATTATAAGGCCATTGGGGCCGACGGACTCCTAGGGCTTCCATCCTCGGGTGCGTGAGGCCCTGTTTCTTGAGAATTCTCGTCCAGAATCTCGCGAAATGTGCCAATAAGACGCTTGACCGGTGTACTGACTGGAACGACAAGTGAACCAGTAATCAAGTGCTCTAGAGCTGGAGCCATCTGCGTTACGGTGATTGCATCTTTGTTGATGGGATATACACCAGTCTTTTTGAATGCCTGACAGATGTTTGATTGTGTGAAGCCCTTGAGGTGAGCTTTTGCATATATGTGGAGGAAGACATCCTTCGTAACATTATCCCCCGTTTGTCATTCCCACTCGTCCAGCGCTCTGGACCATGCTGCTTTGACAATGGCAAAGATAACAACATCAAGCCCTTGAAGAACATGGGTTGTATGCAGTGGGTAGCACATCACAACAATGTGATGGTGTCGTGCCTCTTCAATGAATTCTTTTGAATAGTGAGACACATGTCCATCAAGGATTAGGAGTCGATACTCATCAGGGTGAGCAAGTTTTGATTTGGTCTGACTATCAAAGTCTTTGAGGTAGCTGACTGCAAGGCAGTTCTCTGTCCAGCCTTTTGGGGTACACGAGATACTATGGAGGCGAGGTAAGTGTGGCTCCCATCCTCTTTTGTTAATGGTACATACGATGCTTTTAGAGGATTGTCTTGCATCCAGCCTGCGCTGAGTTGTTTTGCTTTGAAGATGACAACGGGTGTGAGGCAGGAGCCATCAGCACAGATGGTATCAAGAACAGTGATATTCTCACGGCTGCCTCCATGTGTGGAGTGCTGTGTCTTGGTACGCTTGCGAGCTGCTACTCGGGGTGGCTGACCTTCACCGATGGGGAATCCAGTCTCATCAAAACCATATGTATGTTCGGGTTCGATGTTGTACTCCTTGACAGTCTTATCCAAAAGAGCAAACCATCCTTCTATTGTGGTGGGATTAACAGCATTTGCTCGGACAGTGTCCAGTGGCGCACCCCATGTCATTGAGATCTGGGCCCCATATTGGGTGAGGTAATGGTCAAGCCATCTCTTCCCAAGATTCTGTATGTGGGGTTTGTTCACATGAATTAGTTCCAGAGCATAGCCCTCCATGAGCTCATGTGTGAGAGGGAAGCCTCGGTCAGCCATGGACATGATAAACTCGCATAGGGTCTCCTCCTGCTCCTTTGTTAGATGAGCTAACGTGGCATTTGCATCGCGCTGGGTGCGGCCACCCATTATAGAGTCTTGTTATAGTGCTGTACAGGTGCCCTTGGCCT